>MPNV01003049.1:1546995-1568272 GCA_013376435.1 Cyclocybe cylindracea
ATCGAAGGCTGGCTGGAAGGGGAGACTCCAAATCAAGAGCGTCTGCCGGAGTATCGAGTTCATTGATGGGCTCAGGGTCAAATTTGGTCAAGAGGGGGGCCGAGGTAAGCCTCCAGATTAGAAACTTCGAGGGGAAGGGCAGGACTATCGCTAAGGCTGCGGCGTCTCAGAGGCCGGTGAGACTAGGAAGATATTTCGCACATGACTTAGCAGATTGAGAAGAGTTGAATTGTGACTATGTGCAAATGAGTGCCGAGGTAAAGAACGAGTATACTGATACGAGGGTCGTGAGTTGTGTGTTGATCCAAAAGTGGCTAGTGGTGATAGGCTCAGGTATCGCTGGATCCTGGGTCTGTCTCTGCTCTCGGTTCCGATCAATTGAAAAGTGCTGCGTGGCTTCAGAATATTTTTTTCCCAAGTGGCAGTGTATGCTCGGTACGTTGCAGATCCTTGACCCGCCTTCCGCATTTGACACGTTCGTCTCTCCGTAGGCAATGCTTCATTCAGCAAGGTAATCGCCAGTATGTCTACTCGCTCATCATGACCGAAGACCGCGCGTTCCTCGTGCAGTACGACCGCAACGGGGTCTTGCGCACTCAGATCTTCAACATTCACGAGAGGCCCGAGGACTTTGTTTACCTTATTCTTCTCGTCTCTTCTCCCGACTGCGCTACTCTTGGCTTCGACACCAGTGTCTATTGGAAGGGAGACAAACGATACATCAAAACTCTCAACGAAAAGGACGAATACGTCGAATACGAGATCGTGAAGTCAGGACCTTTCTTTCAACGGCGTACGATTCGCGGCCGTGGCACGCTTTGCTGGCTTGGTATCGACCCGGCAGGAAGACGTCGCATCATCAAGGACTCCTGGCAGGCCGAAGGACGTGATCCTGAGCATGGTCTCCTGGAGGATCTGCAGGGCGTCAAAGGTGTTGGCCAGATGGTTGCTTTCGAGAAGGCGGAATTGAGGATCTCGGACTTGAGGGGCATGAAACCCAAGTCTTGGCCCACTGGAATGGCTGACCATTTTTTCCGTCGCATCGTTCTCGAGGCGTACGGCAAGCAGATAGACAAGTTCACGACTCGCATGGAATTCTTATGTGCTTTCCGCGATGCTGTCGCAGGTGAGAGACGCCTGCTTGCCAGTGCTCACATAGCTAACACCGAATTTGTGCTCAGGTCACGAGCGGATGTGGAAGAGAAACATCATCCATCGAGATATCAGCGTCAACAACATTCTGATTGGCATCGACGGTGCTGAACAAGGTTGGAGAGGTGTAGTAATTGATATGGATATGGCTGTCCGTTGGCAGCGTGCCATAACGATGGCTGAAGTGGATTTCAGAACGGTACGAGTATTCATCTCTGTGCCCAATGACCTACTAAAAAGTCTACCTCTGAAATTAGGGCACGAGAGCGTTCCAATCATTCTTTGTCATTAGGAGCGAAAAAGACAAGGCAGAGGGCCTAAAACTGCTTCCACACGATCATCTTGACGACCTTGAATCTTTCTTCTATGTCTTCTGTTGGGTCTGCATGGGCAAGACCCAGTATGGAGCGCCAGTGGAGTGTTCACTCCTTCAACGCTGGGAAGGCAACGATCTCGACAGTTTAATTGAATGCAAACACGCATTCCTGCTAGGGTTGCCTGCCTTGGACCGCCACAAGGAAGTCATTCACAACTTCGGAGAGGTGTTCCAGACCCTGTTCGATGCTCTCCGGAACTGCTTCAGACAGTGGCTCACTTGAAAGACTGAGGCGAGGGATGAGATGCCGAACACCCTGAAGGAGATGAGGCTCTATTCCGACGAGCACTACCGGATCTTCTTGTCTCATATCGACAAAGCAATCGAGGACCTGGAAAAGGAGGAAGAGGAGATGAGGGCGGAGCAATCCCTGGAAGAGTCACCCATGGCTCGCCGCCAACGACGCCGGCCTCCGATGTCACGCTCGCCTTCTCGTGAACGACCGCCTTCGCGCTCGCTTGCACAACTTCCCGCTGTTGTCTTTAGGCCATCTCCGCTGTCCAGTCAGGGACCGGGATCGTCCAGTGGCATGAAACGCACCCGAGAAGAGCGAGATGCAGGTGGACCCGAGATGGAAGTCGATGGGGAGGAAGCCTTGCCTGCGTCAAAGAGGCTGCAGACGAGATCGCTGTCGCTGTCGCAACCTGAGACAATGCCAGTGCCACCAATGCCAGCAGCTGCCACTGGGGCTGCTCCTGCTCTGAGACGGTCGTCGCGGTTGCGGACTGGGCCCACTCAATCAGCGCCTGCGAGCATCGAGCCCGCCCCTGCACCCATGGCGAGAAGGCAGCCAACGAGGTCGAGGAATGGATCCAGATCAACCCAAGCCACAGAGGTGCCTGTCGACGGCGGTGCACCATCGTCGAATGGAACCGGATCGAGGTCGCGTAACGGTTCGACAGACTCAGGAGGGAGGCGGACGACAAGCAGGGGAGGCACCAGCGGTTCAAGATCCAGGAGGCAATCTGCTGGCTCGACAGGTCTTCGACGCGGTCGTTCAGCGTCTCGGAAGAGTAGAAACTAGGACTTTTCGACAGCCTATAGACGGACCTCATTCGACAATTGTATTCTAATTCACTCCGCATATTTTCACTTTTATTATACCCTTTTTTCATATCCAATGCGCTATGGGAGATTCTGGTTTGAAATAAGCCTCCATGATCTATGCCAGAGCGACGAGGCATAAGCCTGGTTAATCGCCCCCGAATTCACAGGTTTAAATTTCACCGAGAAATTGGTTTTGGTGACGATGATGATCATTCCCGCACCATCACCACCGCCAACACATCTCGTTGGATTCGCTGTCGCTTTCCAGATCCACCGCCCACTACGCTGTCAGAAAACGTACTCAGTAATTAGGCGCGACTCAGCAAAGTCCTAAACTCCCAACCTTGTCGAAAGGTTGGTGATAAATTCTTTCACGCAACTCCAAAAAACCCAGAATCGTCACCTATCCAGTGTCCAACTCTGCCCTCGAGTTCGACTGCCAGCGTGAACAGAAACCCTAAGTTAGTACAGAGTCGATAAATTCACTGGTCATTGTGCAGGTAAGTATCATAAACTCCAACGCGAACCCATCCTCAACCTCAGTTCTTACGCAGACTTCCTCTATGGAAATTCCCTTAATATAGAAGCC
The DNA here is from genome assembly GCA_013376435.1 of Cyclocybe cylindracea. NCBI lineage: Eukaryota > Fungi > Basidiomycota > Agaricomycetes > Agaricales > Hemipholiotaceae > Cyclocybe > Cyclocybe cylindracea. The sequence goes on from MPNV01003049.1 coordinate 1,550,160, forward strand.
CAAAGCCAACAAATCGACAACAGAATCGAGGACAATTTTCTGGAGGGCGACACTCGCATTGTTGAATACTTCGTGCATCAAGGAGATCGAGCTTGAAGTGAGTGCCCCGGACGCTTTGTGAACCTTTTCTCAGATATTGAATGGCCACGACAGACAGATCTACGATACCAAAATTCATAACAAACTCTCAAAACATTCGGGCCGATTCTCTGGGTCGATGAGAGGACACCAAAGCCCGAATCTGCCGTATTAACATCCAGCAACCTTCAAGTTTCGACCCCTTCTGCTGTAATCTCAATCTTCCGATGCCGAGGATCGATCTAGTAGAAACAAATTGGAGGACAGACGCAAGGATCACAGGTAACTGGGTAGAGGAGGGTCAAAGCCTCGTTTACAGAGCCGGTAGGGTTTTCGTCTCATAGGCCGTTTGTGTACAGCTCATACTTTCTGCAGCCTTCGCCAAGATGGTTGGAACACACACCGACCCGAAATTGTTAACATTTGGACAATGGTTTGTACAACAGCGTGCTAGAAGACCTGTGGTGGTGGTTCAGACAGTCGTAATCCAGATCATGGGTGCAAGGCGTGGACTCAGAGGTACATCCGCTGTTTGTCGAGGAAGAGTCTCCTCCTGACGGAATCCGTGTAGATGTCCCCTTCTGCGCGTAGAGGTTGCCTCGTTCCTCGCCAAAAATCTTTCTCTTCCGCTTGATCGTCAGAAGGCTGCACAACTACTACCCGTCTCGAAGCACGCAGGAGAAAAATTTCCAATTCGGAAAATTGGGATGATACCCTCGTGAGTGAAGGTGCTTTTGAGGGGCACGCAAAATCCTCTTCTTTTCTATTTTTTCTTTCCTTTTCTTTCTTTTTTCACCCAGCACAACTATCGGATTAGATTGGTAGTTGAAGCAGTATTGTGCTTGCTCACCGCACAGTGCACGTTCGCGTGACAGAATACAACCCTTAGTGGCTTGTTGACCTAGTCATCACCTGAGACTCTAATATACACCCCAACCCAGCTGAACGCTGTTCGGACAAAGCTGAGGCCAACGATCCGGAAATAAACATCGCCGGTAGAAGCTTCCCTGGTCCCTTTACGACGCCGACATCTGCTGAAGTTATGATATGCCGTCGTCAGCTGCAGAGATTTCTTGCCGATGATCGATGCTTGAAGCAATCCTCCCGTCCTCGGCCTCAATAATCTCAACTTCCTATAGGCAAAGTCAGAGACGCCGCATGTTTCAAACAATGAATCTTACCAGCTGCCGATAGTAAGAATCTAGTGCTCGAATCGTGGCAATGTAATGCAGAGTGTTCGAAAATCGCTGTTCAATCCACCACGAGAAAGATCGGTGTTCCTGAAGGTAGGCCACGACCTCTTGCGAATAAGACGCTCTTTCTAGCAGGCCGGGAAGGATCTTGAACAGAAACCAAACCTCCATAGAGTCATCCAGGCTGAAAGTTTCCGCATTTCGGCGAGTGCTAAGGAACAATGGATAGGCGGATTAGCGAAAGAGGTAATACGGATTGATTGTGATACTCACTGGTACAAAGAGCGAATCACTCGTAGCGATGCTCGTGCATATACCTCGGTACTGCCCCAACATTTACCAGCACGATCCGGGCAGCCAAACCAATCGCGTGCTATGTCGCCAAACCCCGTTACATGCCGGAAAGCGAGGTCGACAGCACCGAATTGGGCGTCGTCATAACCTGTCCCGAAGTCGACTAGAGATTTCCAGAGGGAAGAGAGTGGCACCCTCTCACAACGTGAGTCCACGAGTGGACGATTTCACGGTCTTGGTACGAGACAATTCGTAGAAGCAGGCACGAGCAGGCAGCATTTGCAATTCTCCTAGAAGTAGACACGTTTGGGTTTCGGCTGTTTCAAGCTGACTTCCACAACCGTACTTGAACCTGAACTCTGACGAGAGTGTGTTTTCACAAAGGATCTCTGGGCAAGTCTGTGAGCTACCGCCCTCTCCAGTTTCTCCCATAATTCCTTCTCCATTATTTTGAGTACCTGTATGTCAACTCCAACGCGAGGTGGGCACCAGGCGTACAAGACCCCATGCGTGCCAGGAAGTAATATTTCTTGTTGGCGTGCCTTCAGGAGCTGAGCAAGCTTGTAGCAGCACCAGCAACACTTCTTGCCTACACCAATAGTTGGCGTAGTAGCCATTGCAAGCACCTGGCATGGCGCCATACTATTAGTGAAATTTAGCAAGAATTTGAGGGGACGGAAAGGCGCACTGGCTCGAAGAGTGTCTTTAATGCATCAGCATCCATGTCATCGATGTATTTGCCGGTGGTGTCCGGGTGCGAGAAGTAGGCGAGAAGACCCATCAAACTCGCCTCGGCGTGAATGGTGCCGCCAAACTGGGTGGGAGTAAACGATGTAAGGATGCCGCGTCTTTCGACTTCGTCATCGGATGTCGCAGTGGCTCTTGCGAGGAATGCTGCAGCAAACTCGTCGCGGTTCATCAAGCCTGTTTCCCTTCCGGAAACTTCAACCAAGCCAACAGAGATGCTAGCTAGGACAGCCCGATACTTCGGCTGGAGCAGGATTTCTATGGCCGCCTGCCACGCAGCTATTGTCTGAAGGTACCTATAAACACGATTACCTTCGGTTTCCTGGCCCTCGGGCGTTAGCTCTAGGTGCTCATCTATAAGCCAGAGCACAGCTCAGAATTATTTAGTAGGTCAAACGCGTGAGCTCACCGTCCATTTCGTCTGCCACGTCAAGGTCTCTCGCCGGCTCGTCAGGATCTCCCTCCGGCTCGTCAAGGTCTCCCGTCGGCTGGCCATCGAGGACGTCAACTTCTAGTTTCATAGTGGCTTCAGTCTCAGGTTCAAGCATTGTAACGCCCCTTAGTACTTACTTTGATGCAGAAACATGGCCTCAAGGGATTTCTGGGCTAGGATTTTCTTCACAATTAGCACATGTTTGGTCAGGAAGCGGTACAATGAAAAGACGATGGCGTTAATTTCCCCCAGTTTCTCTTGAACGTCCTTCTTCAGCTGCCTTTTCGACGCTTTCATTGGTTTCTCCCGAAGGTCCTGAGGAAAGCCTTTATACTCCTGGATGTAGGATTCAAGGACGGACAACATAGTCCCGAGGGTGTTGGCCCATATCCCAATAGACTTCATCGAGAAAAGCCATTCCTCCGAGTCGCCCTCGCCTCTTTTCTCCATCATGGATCGCATCCTGTCGATGTTGACAGGCCATACGGGTTTGCTCACCCAGAAAGGTTCGAAAGGGTAGTCGCCTTCGGCAGGCTTCCAATCTGTCAGAATCTGGGCGACCCGGATATTCCATATCTTTTCATCAGATGTCAAGCGCGCGTGGAGTTTGCGGATGCTCCGCATAGTGACGAATGTCATGAGACTCTCGACCTGGACCTCATCGTTCAGATTGCAGGATGATAAGAGAGCCAGGAGGTCGACAATGTGTCGTTCGAGGGGAACACTGGCCGGGCTAACAACAAGGAAAACATATTATCCGGGAAAGAGGGGCGGCGGCACGCACCCTGAAATTATCGCGTCGAACGATTCATTCGATTTCACAATCTGGTGGCCCTTCAACGAGAATGGTGTTGACTCCTTTGCTGCCGCATTTTGGGTCACCACCAAGGCTTTGATGCTTCTTTCTTCAACAACTCCGGCGATAGCAACAACCTGTGCAGCCTTGGGGCCCTTGTTGCTCCCACAAGTGAGAAGAGTTGCCATGTGGCGCAAAAGAGGAGGGACATCTCGCCGAGTGCTCTGTGCAGGTTCTGCTTGGTGCATGGATTGCAAGATCGCTGTGAGGGTTCGTATACGAAGATCAACTTGCTTAAATTCAGAAAGATTAGACGGCATGGCAGATGTAGATGGGGGTCAGAGCTTGAGCTTGAGCGCTTGAGCAAGCAGAGTGAAGAGATCTAGTTGAGTCCGAGTCAGATTTGTGTGACAGAGCGCGACTGTCATGTGGGGATCGGCATGGCCCGTGGTCGAAGCGTGATATTTGTCCCTTGTTTGTCCTTGATGCCAACACGGTTCGCACCAACCTCCATCTTCGTAACTCGTGCCTTGTACTTCCTCGTCAGAATAAAATTCGGAAAGAATCTTAAAAATGCGCCGGATGAAAAAATGAATGAATCCTTGGTTCTCAAAACAAGATTGATTGAAATCTGAGGTGGTGAGCTTCAATTTAAGACATCCTGCAATTTTTTTATAGGCTCATTGCACCGAAAAATGAGAATGAGGATAGCAAAAAGGTGCGAGAGGGTCTTTTCCCTCGTCTGAGGCAGTAATCAAGGGAAATTGGGCTGCCGTGGTCGCAACTTGACACGAGCTGTCAGCTGTCATATGCCATCACGGCCGCGGCACTAAAGGGTTCGACACAGTGCCCCTTTCTGCCCGTATTTCACTATCAGCAGTGGTTATTCGTGGTTTACTTAGAATGTACACCGCATATACTGACTTATTTTTTTCTAGATGGCTAAACGCCGCTCGAGCGCCCAACAAGCGCACATCAAACTTGATTACATAATGCAACCTCTCCACACTAATAGCCGGCTCTTCGTGATACCAACATACGCAAGCCAGTGGCATTTCCAGTTTTCCTAATCAATTTGAAACAGTTGACATGGCAGTGGGTACATAGGGCGCCTGCCGTTTTTTTTTCAAAGCAGGTTACTCAAACTGATGGTTCGAGGATTAACTTCGTCCATTTGGAATAAAATTGTAATCGTTGGACTCGAATTGAAATTCCTCATTGAATGGTGCTCCGGAAGTCATGTTAGGCTGAAGGAATGAGGGAAACGTTGACTGGAGGGAGATTCTGATGCGGTTGGCAGACATATACGTAGAGCTCTCCTCTTGGATCCATTTTCCCTAGAGCCGCAAAGGGCTGTAAACATGTCTACTCCCACTCCGAAAGTCTCCTACTAATTCTGAGCAGCACAACGCTCTATCTGACAGTACAAATGGCGGGCGCGGGATCTCACTAAATATAGGGCTATGGTTACTCTAATTGGGCAAGGAAAGTGATCGAACAACAAAGGTGATTACTCCCAACCGACGAGAGGCTTCCTCACAGCACATCAACCTCTTTCACTTATTCCCGAATCAGATCAGGCTCGTGGGACATGAGCATTCGTTAAATACAACACGCATTAAACAAAATCACATCCAAAACATACTAAATATTAGCGTAAGTGAGCCGGCGGTATGAGTCGGTGGCCTTGCAACTACCAGAAATTAAATACGACTATCATACACCCGGAGGACTGGAACGACCAACCGACTAAACAAGGGGACAAAAGAACGTGAGCAGAAATTAATTTCTCCCTTTACACCCTGTTCATATCCTCGAGCTCTCTTTGCAGATCGGGGTCAACCTCATCTTCGTCGGTGATACCAGTCAGCTTGGTGATAATGGCAGCCGCGTACAGATCGGCAGAGACGTTCATCGCTGTCCTGAATCGGTCGATGAACCAGTCAATGGCGACGACGACGGCGTACATTCCCGTAATGGGAACGTTGACACTCTGTGCGATCATGACGGTGAGCACGAGAGAGGAACTGGGGATGGGTGAGGCGCCGATGGAGGCGAGGGTGGCGAGGAGGAAGATAATGACGTATTCAGCGCCGTTCAGTGTGATATTCTGGGTGGCGGCAAGGAAGACGACGACGACGGGGAAGTAGATGGCGGTGCTGAGAAACGTAAACTATCAGCCTTGTGATTACATATTCAAGATCTGTACGACTCACCCGTCCATGTTAATCAAGCAACCAAGAGGGACGGTGAACTTGGCAATAACGTCGGGGGTACCCTGGGCAACGACACACTTCATGGTGACAGGCATGGTGGCAGCGGAGGAAGCAGAACCCCAGGCAGTAATCCAGGCGGGAGAGCCTTTGATCCAAAGCTTGTAAGGGTTCGCTCTGCAAATGGCAAGGTAAATGAGAGGAATGATGATGAACAAGTGGATGAAAATGCCAGTGAGCGAGCCACCGATAAGGATACCCAAGTTGACACCAATCTCAGCAATGTCCAACCTGAACAAATTGGGCAGAATAAGGAAGAAGACACCGACAGGCGCGAGCTTGATGAGGAAAGTAATCACCACGATGATGATAGCCTCGATTTCGGTGACCGCCCTCATCAGTGAAGAATTGGGTCCCTTGATGAGGTAACCGACTACACACGCAGTGGTGAGCACAGCGAGCAGACTGTCGGTCGCGAGAGCATTGACGATGTTCTGGGGAATGAGCGAGTCGAAAGTCGTGACAACAACATCGTGGATCTTCACAGCCGCTCTATCGTCGATCGTCTTCTGATCAGCATCGGTGACTGCCAAACTGTCCTCTCCAACAACGGTCATCAGGCGACCCCAAACAAGCGCGACCATGAGAATACTGTGAACGATGGCAATGCAAGTTGTGACAAGGTAATAACCGATCGTCCATCTGGCGAGAACTGCACCACCCTTGGTCATGGCCTTCAGTTTCTGAATGGCCGAAATCATGGCGGTGACGATCAAAGGCAAAACTGTAGCAGGACTCGTCAGCGAGAAGATACATCAAGGTCGCAGAGTACAGCTCACCCACTGCTCTGAGAGCGCGCAACCAAAGTCGTCCGGGGATTCCGACAAGAGCGGTGGCGGCTGGGGGAATGTTTTCGACAGAGGTGGTGACCGCAATACCAATTGCAATTGCAAGGACAGCGGCAATGACAATTTGGAATGCGGATCCAGGCTCCTTCACCGAGTGCCACCACGGCCGCTTGGATTCTTGCACAAGCTCGTTCGAGCCATCCGAGGCTGAGGTATCCTTCGCATACCCGTAGACGTCGGCCTTCACTTCCTTGATTTCCGACATGTTGAACGTGAGTTCGGTGGGCAAGCAGAGGGAAGCGGTACAAGTGACGGAGGACGAGTACCAAGAGACTCGCGAGCTGGAGAAAGAGAAGTGATCAAAAAAGAAGCAAGTTTATATGTGGGAGCCATCCCCATTCACCCATGGACAGCTGCAAAGGTTTGGCGCCGAGAAAAAGGTGACCCAATGCTGCCTTATCGTTGATTCAAGCTCTCTCGGCAGCACAGAACAACCGATCTGGATCTCCAATGAGCGTCTCGCCGCTCCATGCCTAGACGACAGCCAAACGTCAAGTTGATCGTTGTGAACTGTCTCCTCGCAGTCGCGTTCTTGAAGAGTTTGAAAGTATCATGAACCTTTGAGGGAGGCTGCAGAGTATCAAGCAGTTGTCGACCAAGTATTGGAACCGTATTAGAGCCCAAGCAGTTGTCGACCAAGTATTGGAGCCGTACTAAAGCCCCAGCATTTGCCCAGAGCAAAGATAGGCAAGTGGGGTGTAGAATGCCCTACGCCTAGATGCTTGGCGAAGTTGTGCGCTTCCTGGAAGGATCATGTCGACAGCTCGTTCCTTCAAACCGAGGCAAGATATCGTCAGTTCCTGTCCCAAGACACGATAAGACGTAACGCATAATAGAAGCCCTCTTCCAGAGGCATCTCTCTTGAGAGATATAAGAGGTATTTGCGCTGTACATATATCCGTAGACGAAGCAGCAAAACATGGGCAGGAAAGAAGCAGTACAAAAGAGCAGAAAGACCGCCGGTCACGAGTAGAGTCACAGCACGAACGAACGGCAACTAACAAGACGTGAGTCCAAAAATAGGCATTTGTCCGTTCCAAGAAAAATATCCACATGCGATTTTTGATCAATGATTATGCCTTTAGGGCGTGTATCCCCCATGATTCATATAGCGGTGAATTGGTGACAGGACTGAATGCGACTTTAGTCTTTGGGGGGTCCTTTGCCACGTCTGAAGTGAAATCTGGCAACGCCCTACAGTTCTCGTAATCATGAAAGGTGAAAATTAAAGAAAAGTGTGAAAGTCATCGGCCCACAACGCTGGGGAAACAAAGAAAGAGATCTAGGAGGAGGATTGATTAAAGAGGAGAATGTTCTTGAAATGTGGCGCAAAAAGCGTCGGCTTGATTACATAGTGCATACCCTCTCAAGTCCCCTTCGTGATACTGTACTGCAACATACGCAAGCCAGTTGCATTTCCAGTTTTTCTAATCAATATCGTGAATTTATATTCCCAGATCAAGCGGTTTGAATTTCACAAGCTGTATGCTTGAATCTGAGCTCTGACGAGTGTTCTTTTGCAAAGGTTCTCCGACGAAGGCTGACAGTGACTTCCAGCTTCTCCCATAATTTGCGCTCCATCATTTTGAGAACCTATATATCAACTCCGAGGCGAGGTGGGCTCCAGGCGGCGTACAAGACTTCGTCGGCCTTTGGCATAGGCAGCCGAGCGATCATCAATACACTTGCGGCGACCGCAGAAATAATACCCACTCCAAGACGATACCTGCCAAACTCTTCATCTTTGGCGAAGGATCTAATTTTAATGCTGAAGACATGCAACCGAGTTCCAAGTGGATTACACCTACTGCGCCTCGCCTTGCAAAGTTGTGACTACTGAAAGTTTGAGTAACAACTTCGTTCACCAGGTAGCAATCTACGCCTGGTACGTTAGGTAATCTTGATGATTTTATTCGTCTGACATTTTTCGTCTATTAGGAAATGTTCCCTCCAAGCAAGGGGATCGCTTATACGTTTATTCTCTCGTTCTGGGCGAGGATGAGGCGTTCCTTATCCAATACGACAGGAATGGGGTTCTGTTCTCCAACGGCATCGATATCCACAATAGGCCTGAAGATTTTATTCACCTCATCCTCCTCGTTTACTCTCCGGACTGTGCCACTCTCGGCTTCGACACCAGCGTCTATTGGAAGGGCAACAAGCGGTACATCAAAACCCGCGGCGAAGACAACGAATTGATAGAGTACGAGATCGTCGACTCCCACCACTTTTTCTATCGACGGAAGCTCTGTGGCCGTGGTATCGTGTGCTGGCGTGTCAAGGATAACTGGCCATTCAAGGGACGTGATGCAGAGAAGGATCTGCTACTCAAGCTCAAGGGTGTCGACGGCGTTGGCCAAATCGTCGCCTATGAGGAGCAGAAATAGACAGTTGCAATGCTGAGGGGGATGGAGGGTGGCACCCCGGAAGATGGCGTAGTCGACCTCTTGTTCCGGCGCATTGTTCTTGAGGCGTACGGCAGGCCGATAGACGAGTTCAGGAACCACACTGAGTTTTTGCACCCGTTCTGAGACGCTGTAGCAGGTGAACTGTTCGTCATGTTTAGTAGAGGTATAGGAGCTAATGTCGAGACCTCCCCTAGGCCACCAGAACATGTGCAAGAAAAATATCATCCACCGTGACATCAGCGCCAACAACATCCTTCTTGGCGGGGAAGATGCGCCAGTAGTGTCACCTCATCGATTCTGAATAGACGGCGAGCAGGATCAAGAGTCCAGAAGACGACAGCGGCAGGTACGACGAAGGCTTCGACGAAGCCAGGGAAGCGGTCAAGGGAGGCGAAGGGTACAAGGCAAAGGACACACCTACTAGAGGCGAGAGACAACATAGTGACCCAGGACCGTTCTGAGGGCCTTCGTCGTATTCGTTCCGCGATATTGATTCCATCTAGGCTATAACATTTAATGTTCTTCTTCTGTTCTGCTGCTCCATTTTGCACCGAATGTGACCGTCTTGATTTTTTTCCCTGTCGCATCGTGGAAACACGGTATCCGGTTAAAACGACTGCATGAAGACAAATTGCAAAAGTAACGGTGATATTCTGCGGTAGTCAGGAAAGTTCAGGAGTACTATTTTTCGCGTTTGAAGCGATCCAGTGCTGAGGGTTTCTTCTTTTGCTCAGTTATGCCGGCCGAAGACATCTCTGCCTCCCTCTTCTTCTCCTCTTTCTGCCTCTCTATCTTCTTCCGAATAGCGATCTACGAAATACAGTAAGATTCCTGACCGAGCTGAAAAGTTCGGAAACGTACCACACTCGGGTCGATGACGTTCTTGCGCTGCTTCCTCAAGTATCTATTCAGGCTCTTGCCTTTGCCCCTCATCTTCCGTTTCTCCCGTTCCTCTTTTGCCTTCGCCTTCGCGTCCGGATCAGCACCTTCGTCCTCCTCTTCGCCGTTGTCCTCCGTCTCGTCCAGCTTGCCAGAGACCTTCAGTCTTTCCATCCGTGGTAAACGGGCGTATGGGATGCCAGCGGGTGGCTTTCCATCTAAAGTGGTGACAGTAGTCAGCTTTGGAGGAGGGGCGAGGTTGCCGACCATCTCCGGGTCGAGGGTAATGAGATCAGGTTGAATCTAGATTTTTGTTAGAAATAAGCAATTCAATGAAGTGAATAGACTTACCTTGTCCAATAATGTCTTGACTTCCCTCTCCCTTCTAGCCTTCCTGTTTTCGAATGGATCGGCTTCTCTGCTATCGAAGTTGGGTTCTCCACTGCCAGGAACGAGAACACTTGAAAGGCCAGACGAATGACCAACGGTCAAGATATCTTGGAATGGCGCAAATCGGACAGATGTAAGCGGTCGATGTGGGATGGGATGGGTCATATATAATGGTGGCGGAGTCCTGATGTTAAATGGTGTGTGTATTGACGGTGGCCGATAAACCTGATTCGGTCAGACAATGCCCTTGCAGAAGGAGGAGAAATTCATACATTGACGGTACCACTGGATGCAACGGCAAGATAACCTCTCTGACTCCACTCCAGCTCGGGGTCTCCTCCTCCTCGCATCGTCCAATCCCGTACCGCTCCTTTCCAGTTCCGACAATCCCACACTTTCACGGTGCCATCTCGACCCGCCGTCGCCATGTACCTCCCTCCTTGGCTCGGGTCGACGGCCACGCTGACGACTGGACCAAGGTGGGCTAATAATTGCACGGCCGGATGTGGGAGATTGGGCGTCCAGAGCGTCACGCAGCCGTTCTGGTGTCCGAGATGGATGACGGCGTTGTGCAGATTTTGAGTCATAGCAGAACAGGAGCCGAACTTGGTTCGGTGTTCGACGAGGAGCTGACCTGTGGACGTATCTTGGTATTTTAGGTAGCCTGCGTTGCCCTAAGTTTCGGTCAGAATAACTTTTAAAAAGAAGTTGGTTAATGTATGTACCACAGTCGCCAATAACCAATGATACGGCAGAAACTCTAGTCGCGTGGGCTCAATGTGAGCTTTGAGACAATGTAGCTCCACCCCATCGCGATCGTAGATGAAGACGTATTTCTTTTGCGCGACCGCGAAGTATGAATGATCTTGTAGAAACCTGTAGGACGAGCATGAATTTGAGCAGCGCGAAGGATCAACAAGAAACCTACGTGATATCTCTGCATGTTTCTTGGAGTTGAAGTTCTGAATGCATCGTCCCCGTTTGCCAGTCAAAGGTCGCAACATGTCCTTTGTTGCCCACAATGGCAAGATGCCTGATCATTCGTCAATCGCAAATCGAGGACAGCAATAAAGGGAACTTACCGTCCATTTCTCGTATACCGCGAACGATACGGCCCCCCGTCCAGCTTGTACTCTTTCCTTCCCTTTGCCGCCTCCTGCCCTGAGACTTTCACAATCTCGCTCTGCCCAATCCTCCACGTCCGATCCAACTCTCCCTCGACCTCCATCCCTCCCGCCTCATCCATCAAGAGCATCTCCGCATCTTGCAGAAACGCCTTCGCCCTTGCTCCTTGGGCAGACTGTTGATTCAGCTGCGTCCGTAGCTTCTTGTTCGTAATGTGTTTGTATCGCGCATCTTCGGGAATTTCGTGTTTGTCTTGCAAGGATTTAGGTATGGATGTGTGCTTCGCGACAGAGCTGAACGTCTTGTCTGATGTGGTGGGTTTTTGCGGTTTAGAGGATGGGCCCTTAGAAGAAGCGGCTTTCGACGTTGTGTGAGAAGTTTTCCGCCTCTTAGAAAGTGGCTGAATGGAATCCGCTCTGGCTATTAGGGCATCCATTATGCCCTGAACGATGTTTGAGATGAATAAGTTGGGTCCAAGGCTAAAACGTTGGCGGTGGAAATTTCATTGAGCCGGACCGTCATGCCGGAACAATCAGAACGCTAGAAGCGGCAAGTTGTTCTCAGGCACTGCTTGTTTCTGAAAGCCCTGGCAGATCCTCACGAACTTAACAAATACTTCCACGATATCCTCTCTGCCCAAGGTCCAAAGCGTCTTCGAATGAATAAATGAATAATGGAAGCCAATTCAACAGCTTCGCCCAGTTTTGATAGCGAGGACGGAGATAATATCTGCAGTTGGATAGAGTTGGATGGCTGGATGGCTGTACTTAGGTGCCAGTGCATATCCGATACCGCTCAGTACTCAGCGCTCAGTCTTAACCTGTGTTGATCGTTTATAATCATACTCTACCCCCCGTTCGTTCGAATTGACAGGTGTTCAGCAACCCAATGCGTTGCGGACTGCCAGCAGCTGAACTCGATTGTCATTGCCAACTCGAGACGTTGACACACCACCTTGTTACCCTTATGCATCACCGGGACACATTTTTATGCTGGCTTGAAGCATGGACGGTGCCCTGGCCGCTATAACACTAGCAATGATGATTGAAGAGCTTGCTGGACTAGCGCAGAAGCTGAGTTATTCTTTGGATAAGGCGTGGTTCCAATGACGCAAGAAATATATTTCAATTAACGCCCTCATAAGTAGCCTGTTCACGCTGGCAGTCGAATTTGGGGGCAGAGTTGAGGGCTTTGCTGACTCGCGTCTAATTACTGACTACGTTTTCTGACAGCGTAGTGGGCGGTGGATCTGGAAAGTGACGGCAAATGCAACGAGATGTGTCGGTGGTGCTGATGGTGCGGGAATGTCCATCGTCGTCACCAAAAAAAATTTCTTGGTGAAATTTTAAAAAAATTACATAAATCAACTTCAAGAGTGGTGAATTCGCTCGTCGCTCTGGCATAGTTTATGGGGGCTTATTTCAAACCAGAATCTCCTGCAGCGCATTGGATCTGAAAAAAGGGTATAATAAAAGTGAAAATATGCGGAATGAATTAAAATACAATTGTTGAATGAAGGTCCGTCTATAGGTTGTCGAAAAGTCCTAGTTTTTATTCTTCCGGGACGCCGAACGACCGCGCCGAGGACCTGTCGAGCCAGCAGATTGCCTCCTGGATCTTGAATCACCGGTGCGTCCCCTGCTTGTCGTCCGCCTCCCTACTGAGTCTGTCGAACCGTTACGCGACCTCGATCCGGTTCCATTCGACGATGGTGCACCGCCGTCGACAGGCACCTCTGTGGGTTGGGTTGATCTGGATCCGGTCCTCGACCTCATTGATTGCCTTCTCACCACGGGTGCTGGGGGAGGCTCGATGTTCGCGGGCACTGACTGACTGGTCCCAGTCCGCAAGCGCGACGACCGTCTCGGAGCAGGAGCGGCCTCAGGAGCAGCTCCGGCGATAGCTTCTGGCACTGCTCGCACCAGCACTTCCTCAGGTTGTGACTGCGACAGCGATCTCGTCTGCAGCCTCTTTGACGCAGGCAGGGTTTCCTCCCCATCGATGTCCATCTCGGTTACACCTGCATCCCGCTCGTCACGGGTACGCTTCATACTGCTCGATGACCCTGTTTGCTGGTGAGAGCGAGATGGGGTGCGTGTGGGCGAAGAGGCAGGCGACTGTGTGGGGGAAGATGACGGGTCGTCCGGAGAGATTGGACGTCCCTCCGCAAGGAGATGTTGCATGCGGTCCTCGTTTTGACCCTCCTCCTTCCGCTCCTGCTCCTCCAGACGTTCAAGCGCTTCGTTGATGAGTCCGAGAAAGGCGGCATAATCCTTATCCGAGCGGGGCTTCATCTCGACAAGAGTCCTCGGTATTTTGTCCCTGTTATTGTCCTTCCAGAAATAATTGTCGCGTACCAGCACCCGAAGCCCGTCGAACAGATTCTGGAAGATGGGCCCGAAGTTGTGAATGACTTCGTCGTGCTTGGGATTCACTGATTTTGACACCAGGAAATTTTCTTTGTGGACGAACACGTCCTGGAGGTTGTCGCCCTCCCAGTGCTCAAGGACTGCGCATTTCACTGGCTGCCCATACTGGTTTCGACCCATGCAAACCCAACTGAACACGTAGAAGAAGGATTCGAGGTCGTCCATGTGGTCGTGTGGGAGGATGACTACCCCTTTCGCCTTGTCTTGCTCGCTGCCGATCACAAGGAGAGCTTGGAAAGCTCTCGTTCCCTGAAATGAAGAAAGACGCGTCAAACAGGTTTGGTGTAGGAATGTGGCATAGACACTGACCGTTCGGAAGTCGACTGCAGCCATGGTATGTTCACGCTGCCAACGTACAGCCATATCCATGTCAATGACCACACCCCTCCAACCCTCTTCTGCGCCTTCCTCGCCGATGAGGATATTGTTGACGCTAATGTCGCGGTGGATGATATTCATGTCCCACATGCTTTTGTGACCTAAGGCAACTGGTGTTAGTAGTAATACAATCAAAGCAGCGACTTGTGGTTACCTGCCACGGCATCGCGAAAAGCATACAAGAACTGCTTGGGATTTGCGAAGTCTTCTATTTGATTGCCATATGCTTTGAGGATAATACGGCGGAACAGGCGGTCAACCATCCCAGAAGGCAAGGCCTTGTCGTTCATCCCTCGCAAACCTGCGATCGTCAGTTTCTCCGGCTCAAAAGCGATCATCTGCCCAACACCTGGGACACCTTTCAGTTCCTCCAGCAAGTCAGCCTCTGGATTGCGCCCTTGGGCCTGCCAGGAATCCTTGATGATCCGCAATATGCCACGGGGGTCTCTGCCCAGCCAGCAAAGCGTTCCACGGCCGCGAATGGTTCGTCGTTGAAAGAAGGGCTCTGAATTGATGATCTCATATTCGACTCGTTTGCCGTCCTCATTGAGAGTTTTGATATACCGCTTGTCACCCCTCCAGTAGACAGAGGTGTCAAATCCGAGAGTGGTGCAGTTGGGAGAAGAGACGAGGAGGATAAGATAAACAAAGTCGACAGGATTTTCATGGATGTCAACGTATTCACCGCGCAGAATTCCATTGCGGTCGAATTGCAGGAGGAACACGCGTTTCTCGGTCATGACCAGAGAGTAGACATAGTGACGATTGCCTTGCTGGATAAAACACTGCCTACAAGTGGCAAAATCGTTAGAAGAGGACGGCGCACCGACAGCGTCCGACGTACCGAGCATACACGCCGACCTGCGTCACGACTCCTTCCTCGCTCAAGTTGTGCTCGGTTTTGATCTCACAAGGGGATGCGCAATAACGGTAGTCGGCCTTGTCCTTGAGCTCTAACTGAAGGCCTTCGGGGTGAAAATTGGGTCCAGACCCATAGAAAAAGAGGTCGGGGGACGTCTTGAGTTTAGAGTCCCCTAAAGAACCCTCAATGTGTTTGATCTTGATATTGAAAGTGGCGATAACCTCACGTTCCTTGACATGGAAAGTTGCGACAACTTGCTGAAAAATCTTGAGGAAGTGAGGATAGAGATCCTTTTCGACCGTCGTTTTTGTGATGTTGTTCCACTGCTTTGCGTCGCTGTTGTATAACCCTGAGTTTTGGATAAACTGCGCAATCGAGATATCGTCGATTCCAGTACGGCGCGCTCTCTTCTTGACTACCCGATTGAAAAATCCGGGGTCAACGTGCTGGGTGGTACCCTTGATTTCTGCTTCGAGAAGGGGGGTCATTGCTGCAACTGTTCTATGGCCTGACTTCGGACCATCAGAGGTAGGTCGCAAGGGCGTATCGAGCGAGCTCGAGCCTGTAAGCCTTTTGCTCCCAGGAGTTGGAGGGGTTCCTGTACTTGATCCGCTCTTGGCAAGCAAAGACTGAGCCTGGTCGAGCGAGCGAGATTGAGTTGACTTGGATTTGGACTTGAAGCTGTTGCCTGTGGCCTTCTTGAGATATTCAATGCTCATGTTACTAGATGGTAAGAGACAAGAAACGAATACTCACGCGTCGCGGACTTATACCGAACTGTGGCACGACGGAGTCCCAAAATCTGGATGGATGTGGTTGATGTTCAACGGTGCCTCGCTTACACAGCAACTTGGCCATTGTAATGTTCGTGAATTAGAACCACGTGACCGCATGCAGCTTGGCGCCCAGAAATCACCTTATCTGTACATTTTGGCCCGTAGGAGTGCATGTACTACAGGAGTTTCGGTGCTGGGGACACAGGTTACGGCTGCCAGTATTGCACAGCCCACAAACGACCCGTCAAGTCCCCACACCCTCAACTTGCAGCAACTCGCCTTCGAATAAGGAAACGGCGGTAAATGTAGTATCATAAAAGCACTGCACTCCTTGTTAATGACTAGATTTGCGTTGAATGATCAAACAAATGCGAGAGACCGAATAAGATACAGGATTCAATAAATAAGCAGACAGATGCGAGGTCTAATGATACAAAATGCATGGGTAATTACAATGAAGAAAAGAAAAGAAAAGAGAAAAATGCCTTGAGTGACCCGAAAATGTCTATATTTCGGCCTTGAGGGTAGCCGAACGGCCGCGCCGAAGGGACCGTGTCCTCGCCCTCGTTGTCTGCCTCGCTCTTCCTGACCGAGCCCTCTTCTGTGTCGTTTCTCTCTGACCTTGTGAGTTCGTGGATAGTGCCCGTGTCCCATTTGATGTCGAAGCATCGGCACTGACTGGTGCCTCTGAGGGCTGAGTTGATCTGGACCCATTCCTCACCTCGTTGACGGGTGCAGGGGCGGGCTCGACGTTTGTGAGCACTGATTGAGTGCGCCTAGTCCGCAACCGCGATGATTGTCTCGGAGCAGGAGCAGCCCCAGGAGCAGCCCCAGTGACAGCTGCTGGCACTGCTGGCACTGTTACAGGTTGCAATTGCGATAGCGATCTCGTGTGCGGCCTCTTTGACGCAGGCAGGGCTTCCTCCCCATCGACTTCCATCTCGGCTCCGCCTGCCTCTCGCTCTTCTCGGGTGCGTTTCATACCACTGGACGATTCCGGTCGCTGACCGGACAGCGGAGATGGCCTGAAGATGGCAGTGGGCAGTTGCGCAGCCGAGCGCGAAGGCGGCCGTTCACGAGAAGGCGAGCGCGACATCGGAGGCCGGCATCGTTGGCGGCGAGCCATGGGTGACTCTTCCAGGGATTGCTCCGCCCTCATCTCCTCTTCCTCCTTTTCCAGGTCCTCGATTGCTTTGTCGATATGAGACAAGAAGGTCCTGTAGTGTCCGTCGGAATGGCTCCTCATCTCGGTCAGGGTGTTCGGCATCTCATCCCTCGCCTCAATCTTCCAAGTGACCCACTGTCTGAAGCAGTTCCGGAGAGCATCGAAGAGGGTCTGGAACACCTCTCCGAAGTTGTGAACGACTTCCTTGTGGCGGTCCAAGGCAGGCAACCCTAGCAGGAATGCGTGTTTGCAATTAATTACATGGTTGATGTTGTCCTCTTCCCACTGTTCAAGGACAGAACAATGAACTGGCGCTCCATATTGGGTCTTGCCCATGCAGACCCAACAGAAGACGTAGAAGAAAGATTCAAGGTCGTCAAGATGATCGTGTGGAAGCAGTTTTAGCCCTTCTGCCTTGTCCTTTTCGCTGCTAATGACAAAGAATGATTGGAACGCTCTCGTGCCCTAAAGCCAGAGGTAGATTTTTAGTAGGTCATCGGGCACAGAGATGAACACTCTTACCGTTCTGAAATCCACTGCGGCCATGGTCACGGCACGCTGCCAACGGACAGCCATATCCATATCAATTACTACACCTCTCCAACCTTGTCCAGCACCGTCGACGCCAATCAGAATGTTGTTGACGCTGATATCTCGATGGATGATGTTTCGCTGCCACATCCGTTGGTGACCTGAGCATAAATTCGGTGTTAGCTACGTGAGTGCTGGCAAGCAGGCGCCTCTCACCTGCGACAGCATCGCGGAAAGCACATAAGAACTCCATGCGAGTCGTGAACTTGTCTATCTGCTTGCCGTATGCCTCGAGAATGATGCGACGGAAAAAACGGTCAGCCATTCCAGTGGGCAAAGACTTGGGTTTCATGCCCCTCAAGTCCGAGATCCTCAATTCCGCCTTCTCGAAAGCAACCATCTGGCCAACACCTTTGACACCCTGCAGATCCTCCAGGAGACCATGCTCAGGATCACGTCCTTCGGCCTGCCAGGAGTCCTTGATGATGCGACGTCTTCCTGCCGGATC
>MPNV01003049.1:1570437-1624369 GCA_013376435.1 Cyclocybe cylindracea
AGAGTAGCGCAGTCGGGAGAAGAGACGAGAAGAATAAGGTAAACAAAGTCCTCGGGCCTCTCGTGAATGTTGAAGATCTGAGTACGCAAGACCCCGTTGCGATCATACTGCACGAGGAACGCGCGATCTTCGGTCATGATGAGCGAGTAGACATACTGACGGTTGCCTTGCTGAATGAAGCATTGCCTGCAGGGAGACGAACGTGTCAAATGCGGAAGGCGGGTCAAGGATCTGCAACGTACCGAGCATACACTGCCACTTGGGTAACAACTCCGACCTCGTTCAAGTTCTTCTCGGTCTTGACTTCACATGGAGACGCGCAGTAGCGATAGTTGGCCTTCTCCTCGAGTTTTAATTGGAGGTTATCGGCTTGAAAATTCGGACCTGAGCCATAGATGAAGATATCCGGAGATGTCTTGAGTTTGGAGTTCCCTTCAGAGCCTTCGATGTGTTTGATCTTGATGTTGAAGGTGGGGACGAGCTCGCGCTGCTTGACATGAAAGGTCTGGAGGACCTGCTGAAAGATCTTGTAGAAATGGGGGTAGAGATCCTTTTCGAGGGCGGTCGCCCGGTTCAGATTGTTCCAGCGCTTGGTCTCGCGGTTGTAGAGACCAGACTGATTGACGAAGTGAGAGATCGAGACGTCGGTTTGCTTCACTCTCTTTTTGACAACCTGTTTGAAGAAGGAATCATCGGCTTTCTGGGTGGTCCACTTGATTTCGTCTTCGAGAATGGGTGTCATCGCTGCGATTGTGGAATGACCTTTCTGGGGGTCGTGAGAGCTAGGTCTACCAGGGGTATCGATGAAGCGGACAAGAAGTAGTCTGCGAGCAAGGCAGAGGCTTGAGAAAATCGAATCGACTCGAAATGGCTATTTAGAAGGTTGTCCTGTGAACCTTCGATGCCATGTTAGTGACGGTAAGAGACAATAAACAAATACTTACACGTCGCGAATTTATATCACTGTCGCCCGACGGAGGCACAGAATCTGGATGGATGCGGTTGATGTTCAAGCGCGGTAGCCTCGCTTAACGGACCGCATTGTTCATGATGGAAAAGCGACACGTGACCGCGTGTGTCCATGGCTATCTTGAATGTTCGAGTTTACATAAATTGTCTCCTGTCACCCACTGCTTAACATGAGGAGACGCTGTCCGAGAGGGCTCCCGAAAACAGCCTCAAGTCCAGGTCGACGCAAGCTTAGCCGCTTGACCATCGAAACCCACGAACACCGCCTGCAACCCCAGAGCTCGAGCGAAACGTCTCTCAGACTCAATCTTTTTGAACGTTGCAGTCATACCACCCTTTCTTGAAGCCGAAATCAAGGGCAACATCCAGGACGTCGACGTCAACTTCTTTAATCGTGTGGTCAAGCAGAGAGTTCGTCGTACTGGAGTTGCCAATGTCACGATCGCGAAGTTTGTCCAAAACTCTGGACTCTACGACAATGACACTAAGAGGTGGAGCGATATCAACGAAACGACCATCGAAAGAACGCTTTATGAGCCTTTCCATCAAATATTCCAGGAGGTTGTCGCCACTTTCAAGCTCGAGGAGCCGAGGCCATCCCCACGTACAAAACCAAGATACAACACATTGAGGGCGATACAGCCGACAGCTCACTCAAGACGTTTCCTGACCTTTTCATCTACGGGTCCGGGCACAATTTCCACTTGGAGGATCTCAAGCTAGAGGACGACAAGGACGAGGCCAACTACAAATACTGCGCGTCGCCTTGCGAAGTCAAGACGGAGCATAACTTGAAGGACAAAGTTGTGACGCAGGTTGGGGTATATGCTCGGTATGTTGCAAAGTTTTGACCGGTATATATGTTCTGACTTGGTCCGAATAGCCAATGTTTCATGCAGCAGGGAAATCGTCGATACGTCTGCTCTCTGGTGATGACGGAGAAGCGCGCGTTCCTCCTGCAGTCCGACCGCAATGGGGTTTTGCGCAGCCAATTCATCGACATTCATGAGAACCCCAAAGACTTTGTCTACCTCATTCTCCTCGTCTCTTCTCCCAATTGCACCACTCTTGGATTCGATGCCAGCATCTGCTGGAAGGTAGACGAACGCTATATTCGAACCCTCGATGAGATTATAGGAGCAAAGCCGTTCTTTCAGCGGCGAACGATCCGAGGAGGTGGAATGTTTTGCTGGCTGGGCGGAGATCCCCGTGGCCAAATGCGCATCAAGGATCCCTGGCAGGCTCAAGGACGTGAGCCAGAGCACACTCTTTTGACGAAGGTGAAGGGTCTCCCAGGCATAGGGCAGATGGTTGCTTTCGAGCCGGAGAACGTGACGATCGCAGGTTTGAGGGGCATGGAGGGTCAAGAGTGGCCTACTGGAATGGCCGACCGCTTGTTCCATCGCATCGTCCGTATGGCGTACGGCAAGCAGATCAACAAGTTCACAGACCGGAAGCAGTTTTTGTACGCTTTTCGCGATGCTGTTGCAGGTAAGCGTTGACCATTTTCTTCTCAAGATTGTTGACGTTTAATGACAGCCATTCAGGGCACCAAAACATGTGGGACATCAATGTTATTCACCGGGGTATCAGCATCAACAATATTCTCATTGGAGAGGAAGACGCCGAGGCGGGGTGGCGAGGTAGCGTTATTGATATGGATATGGCCGTTTTTCGGGAGCGTATGACGACCATAGCTGCAATGGACTTCAGAACGGTAAGCCCTTTCATTGCTGCTGTGGATGCGGCTGACTCTGACATACCTATCCTTACCCTAGGGCATGCGAACTTTCCAGTCGCTTTTTGTCATGTGCAGTGAGCTTGATTGGTTAGAGGGACTGATCCCTCTTCCACACGACTACCTCGACGACCTCGAATCATTCTTTTATGTCTACTGTTGGGTCTGCATGCGCCACACTGCAGATGGGAAACCTCTCAAAAAGCCACCCTTAACAGCTTGGGAGAGCCAGAATCCCGAGTTCAGGATTGCAGCAAAATCGGCATTCCTCAGTCCCGTGGTCATTAAGCACAACGAAGTCAATCACACCTTTGGAAAAGTCTTCCAGGACCTGTTGGATGCTCTGCGCGGGTTCTTTCTGGAGACGTACAAGTGGAAAACCGAGAACAGGAACACAATGACAAACAAGATGGACGCAATGAAGGAGCACTCGACGCAGCACTACGCAGAATTTCTTGGGCATATTGACACTGCGGTCATGGCTCTTGAAGAGGAGGAGAACGGGTCTCCTTCAAGTTCTCCTGCGCCTCCGCCGCCCCCCGAACCCGCATCGACACACTCTCCGCATTCGAGCCAGCAGACAGAGTCATCTAGCAGCATGAAGCGCACCCGTGACGAGCGGGATGCAGGTGAAACTGAGATGGACGTTGATGGAGCGGAAGTACCTCCAGCTTCGAAGCGATTATTGTAGACCTAGAGAACATATAGTGTCTGTTCTCGGTCATGTGGCAGCTCAAAACTCGAAATGACCTTGCAGAGAAGTGCGGTTTAAAGGTGCCTGAAAGCACCCAATCTGCTGTCTTTATTCGATATATTCTCCGTGTCACCTCGCGCTGGCCGGTTCTTGAAATTTCGAACGGTTTGCTGTTCATTGAGCAAACAACTTATACCAGAGACGGAACAGAATAGATAGTTCAATAAATAAGCAGACAAATGAGACGTCTAATGATACAAAATGCATGGATAATGAAGAAATGAAGTGAAAAATGAAAAAGTGCCTTGAGTGACCCGAAAATGTCTATGTTTCGCCCTTGCGCGTAGCAGAACGACCGCGGCGAAGACCCGTCGTATCACCAGACTGAGTGCTCGGCCTCTCCGCCGTCGCCCCACCTGACTGTGTCCTGGTCCTCGTCGGATGCCTCGCCCCTCCTGATCGAGCCCTCTGTGTTGTTTCTCTCTGAGAATCCGTTGATGGTGTCCGTGTCGCATTCGACGCCGAAGCATCAGTATTGACAGGCGCCTCCCCAGCTTGGGTTGATCTGGATCCTTTCCTCGACCTTGTCGACTGCCCTCTGCCAGCTGGCGCCGGGGCAACCTCGACGTTCGCTTGAACTGATTGACTGGACCCATTCCGGAACCTTGAGGACCGCCTCAGAGTAGGGGCTGCCCCGGCGGCTGCGGCTGCCACTGGTGTCCCTCCAGGTTGCGAGTTCGACGTCGATCCAGTGAAGGCTCGCTTCGAAGCTGGAGGTACTTCCGCTCCATCAACGTCCATCTCGGTTTCACCTGCATCTCGCTCGTCTCGAGTACGCTTTAGGGCCCCCGACGACTCGGCTTGCTGGCTGGAATGGGGAGAAGGTGCAAATGGAAGTGCGGGGGTGGGGGCAGGCGGTGGGGCGGGAGAACTTGAGGAGGATGTCACTTCTTCCTTTTTCAGGGCTTCGATTGCGGTGTCGAAGAGCTTGAGGAAAGTGGCATAGTGCGTCTTGGAGGGAGGACGCATCGCATCGATTGTGGTGGGCATCGTATCCCTTTTCCTCAGTTTCCAAAAGTACATCTCTCGTCCGAAAGTGCGCAGGCCGTCAAACAAATCCTGGAAGATGGGTCCGAAGGTGTGGATGACCTCGTCATGGTCATGCATGACGGGATCACTTGTGAGGAATGCAACTTTATGTGCGATCACATTCTCGATGTTCTCCTCTTGCCAGGCAGAAAGCAGTGGGACCTTCAGTGGCTGCCCATCGACGTCGTGGCGCATGCAGACCCAGCAAAAGACATAGAAGAAAGATTCAAGATCATCCAGGTAGTCGTGAGCGAGAATACGCTTCTTTCCCCTGTCTTGTTCACTCTTGAGGACGAACAAAGATTGGAAGGCCCGTGTGCCCTAAGAATACTTTTAGTCGCAATTATAAGAAAAATTCTGGATGAGCATACCGTTCGAAAATCGACTAGAGCCATGGTCAGTGCGCGCTCCCAGAATACGGCCATATCCAGGTCGATGACAACGCCCCTCCACCCGTCTTCTGCGCCGTCCGCACCGATCAGAACATTGTTGACACTGATGTCTCGGTGGATAACATTCATCTCCCACATACGCTGGTGTCCTGTATTGCTGACGTTAACGGCACTCTAATGATTACAACAAATAATTTCTGCGGACCTGCTACAGCATCGCGGAATGCACACAAAAGCTGCATCCGATTCGTAAACTTGTTTATGGGATTGCCATATGCCTGGAGAATGATGCGACGAAACAGGCGATTGGCCATGCCGTCGGGAAAGCCTTGTCCTTCCATACCTCTCAATTTTGCGATTGACAGGTTCTCCGGCTCGAAGGCTATCATCTGGCCGACACCAGGAAGACCTTCGACTTTCTGCAGCAGGTTGTGTTCAGGATCGCGCCCTTCGGCCTGCCAGGAATCCTTGACGATCCGCATAGTACC
This sequence comes from Cyclocybe cylindracea, assembly GCA_013376435.1. Classification (NCBI taxonomy): domain Eukaryota; kingdom Fungi; phylum Basidiomycota; class Agaricomycetes; order Agaricales; family Hemipholiotaceae; genus Cyclocybe; species Cyclocybe cylindracea. Next base: position 1,575,808 of record MPNV01003049.1, read on the forward strand.
ATCAACTTGGACAAGCCAACAACGTGTGCCGCGACCGCGAATCGTCCGTCGTTGAAAGAAAGGTTCTGACTTCATGATCTCGTATTCGACGTGTTCCCCCTTTTCGTTGAGGGTGGTGATGTATCGTTTGTCTCCCTTCCAATAGACATTGGTATCGAACCCGAGGGTGGCGCAATCGGGAGATGAGACGAGGAGGATGAGGTAAATGAAGTCCTCTGGCTTCTCATGAATGTTGAATGACCGGGTACGTAAGACCCCGTTGCGGTCGAACTGCAGGAGGAACACACGATCCTCAGTGATGACAAGGGAGTAAACATAATGGCGGTTCCCTTGCTGAATGAAGCATTGACTATCGGGAGACCAAGGGGTTAGAAGAAGAAAACGTATTGGGAGTATGCCACATACCGAGCATACACCGCAACCTGCGTTACAACTCCTTCACTCAAGTTTTTCTCGGTCTTGACCTCGCAAGGCGATGCACAGTAGCGGTAATCGGCCTTCTCCTTGCGTTTCAGCTGAAGACCCTCTGCATGGAAATTGGTGTCCGAGCCGTAGAAGAAGAGGTCAGGAGATGTCTTGAGGTTGGAGTCTGCCAAGCAGCCTTCGACATGTTTGATCTGGATGTTGAACGTGGGGATGGCCTCGCGTTGCTCGAGCTTGAACGTTGAAACGACTTGTTCGAAAATGTTGAAGAGAGGGTCGTAGAGATCCTTCTCGATCTCGGTCTTGGGATTGAGGCCGTCCCAGCGCTTGGTCTTCTTGTTGTAAAGACCACAATCCCGGACGAACCGACCAATCGAGGCAGCGGAGTGTTTCACCCTCGTCTTCACGACTCGTCTGAAGAAGTCTTCGTCCGCTCTTTGCGTGGTGCCAAATAGTTCGGCTTCCAGAAGGGGGGTCATTACTGCTACGTTCGAGAAGCCTTCCTCGGGGCCGTCAACGTGGTGCTTCTTGTATGGCGTTTCGAACGAGTCTTTAAGGGGAGCGTCTAGGTTCTCACTCTTTGGAGCAGGCGATGCCGGAGGAGTTTGTACAGAAGACGATGTTTGAGGAGGAAGAAACAGATCTGCGAGCGAGGCAGAAGCTTGAGAGAGTCGAATCGACTCAGAGTGGCTATTTAGAAGTGCTGTTCTGTGATATTTGGACGCCATGTTAGTGGATGGTAAGAGAAAAGGAACGAACACTCACGCGTCGCGAATTTATATCGAGCCGTGGCCCGACAGAGCCACAAAATCTGGATGGGTGTGGTTGATGTTCAAGCGCGGTGGCCTCGCTTAACGGACCGCGCCATTGTTCGTGATGGTCATCTCCACGTGACCGCGTGTGACTCTCTGGCTTGGCGGTCAGAATTACCTTATCTGGACGTGGCAGAGCGAGAATAGTAGAAAAACGAACGGTTCTTGAAGATAAAACAGTACGTCGTACTATAAAATAAAATTTGTCTTAATTCCAAATGCAAATCGTTGGAGGACGTAGTCGGATTCAATGTGGCAGGGAGATTGACTGTTGTGGCTGCTCTACGTCCATAATGAGAGTCGGTATAAGTATTAGTACTCCGCGCTTGTAGTACTCTTCACAAGCACGAACGTAAGGTGCGCAGAGTTTCAAGCACAAATCCACGGGTGGTAAGTACCTAAGGGCACGACTATGTTGCAAATCTCGCGGATGTTCAAGTTTCGGACGCGATCTCAATGTAAGAATGAACGAGACCCGAAAGGAGATAGAGCAATATGCTCATACTCTGGATGTTTGTCTAGATGCACGAGCGGTCCTGGTTATCGACAAGCGCCACGAGTAATATGCGAAATAACTTCCTCTCAGTCCTCATCGGCCATTCTACAAAGGTCTATGACTTCCCCCAGTCGTTGAATGTTGACAGGCGGAGGTCTCCTGCTACCCCTGATGCAGGTGGTCGACATGAGATTCCCCAGCTCTTTCTTGGTCCTGGTGGAAGACATTCTTGCCGTAGATATCGTGTCGACGATAGTCTTCAGGTCTCCATATCGAACCCCAGGTCAGAAGAAGCCTTGGGTCATATCTTTTCAGCGTACACGGTACCGGGCATGATGCATGAGTTGCAGCCTAGATCATAACCTCACATTCCTCTGTGTGTAAATCGGGCTCAGAGGCAAATGTAAGGAGACCTGGAAGGGGTTTGGGGTTGTGGAATAGCAGTCCCAGGAGCCATCACCGTCACTCAGCTTTGTGGAACAGGTATTGCGAAAGTTGCATTCCTTGATGTCATAGTTTTTGATAATATCTGGAGGAATGGGACGCAGATATGTGCGTTGGTGATGACTTCGGGTGTCGCCTCCAGCTTGCTGCAACGTTCGGTATGACCATGTAGATAGCGCATGTCTGTACCAGTTTCACGATCAAGGATGAATAGGGAGTTGTGAGCCCTCTTCTTCATCACATTTTCGAACTAGTTTCTCCCTGGGTTCAACGTCGAGGCTGATGCCAACGAGATTCCAGCGCAAATGCTGTGTGGCTCTGAGGGAGCTCGTTGTTAAACATGAATTGGGGGAAAAAGAGTGGTGATTGAGAGCTATCCACATGCATCTACCTAGCTTCAAAGGCCCAGTCTATCCTGGGGCAATGAAACTCGATGGATGTAGTATGCTCAAGATTTTGAAGATACTCCTGAAGGACAAACCAGTGAGCTTAAAGCCCCTATACAGCAGACACGTGATCGTGTGCATCTCCCCGAGTGACAGAGTCCAGAACCGGACCGTGCGGCCCTCCTTACAACTTGTCGCCTCCAGGCAACTTGTGGTATCGTTCCTCGACAATGACTGCGATCTCGGCGCTTTCAAGTTTCGACAACTTCAGGAATTTTTTGTGTTGCTGCCACCCATGGAGTCGTGTGCCATACCTATACAATGCACAATGACCTCTGGGAACTGGATACGCCGCGGCACTGACAGCTGAGCGAACAATACCTTCTCGTAATGCCCACAATGCTCAAAAGCGACCAATTGGGCATTCCCATCAAACGTCAGCTACAATCTTGACTGTGCACCGTCCATAGCGATTTTTGAGGGAGGAGCTTGTACTATCCTTTCTGGTAAGTCGCCTCATAAGTATGCATCTTACAGGTCGAAGTTCATCAGAATTCATGTTCAGCACAGAGCAGACGATAGAAACCGCTATGGCGACAAACCCAACTATATCCCTCGACTCGGCCATCGAACTTCTAACGTCAGCAATGCAAGATCCTGCCAAAACCAATGTCTGCTGGGTGTCGCAGCGGACCACATCAATCTAGCGCTCGAGGAATGCACGACCATCGCTGCCAGGATCAAGATCGTGAAGACCTATCCCCAGCTTCTCAGAGCTGGTATCAAGTTCCTCACATTCAATCAGCCTTTTCCAGATCACGTCGTGATGGTCAATCGTTTGAATACCTGCCGTTGCGATTTGAGGCGCACAAGGGTGAAACGTAATCATCAGCCCAGCAGGCCCCGACCTGACGGGCGAGTCAAGGTACACAACCTTGACCTCTTATTCGATGCAGTAACCTCTGTCATCAATTGCCTTTTCCTCGCTCTTTCCGATCGCACGCAACATAAGTTTCACACCGGAAACGCAGATAACGGCGAGAAACATTGGCCACTCCGCGAAGTTGGTGCATCACCCATTCTTGCACGTCTTGCAGCAATCTCGTCCACTCTGCCTCTGCAGGAATGGAGCAAGACCCACCGTCTGGTGCACTTCATGGCTGCCTACGTCAACACGGACTTGGATCCAGTCACAGGAGTTGGACTCGTAAAATTCGAGCGCAATGACCTTCAACCCCAGCTCTATGATAGACTCAAAGAAGCTTTCATGAGGCTCGTTGAAGCCCGAAAGAAGGGCTGTTGGAACATCAGGTGCCCAAGTTCACCGTCTGAAGCCATTCATTCCCGCCTGTGCAGCAGGTGCAATTTGCTCAGATATTGCAGAAAGCAGGCAAGATATTTCGCTCTTTTTACATGGAGGTCCGTTCGTTGACATGACCCCTTCCTCTGCAGTGCCAAAAGGAGGCGTGGAAATGCGCAACTCTCCCTCACAAGCCTGTTTGCACAAAGATTCACTCGTTGAAGGAATCCCTCAGCACTGATAATTGGGAGCTGCTCTGGGTGCCCGACCGCAATTACAGACACTTCCAATCGATGTGCCAAGGCAAGGGAATTGCCACAGAAGACGTGGAGGCGATAGCAAGAACGATATCCTCGCTAAGGATTCGCAAAGCTGCATTCCGGGACGATGAACAGAGAGCTGGCGAGTCACAGGTCGAGCGCCTAATGCACGCGGAGCAGTGGAAGGTGGCAGATAGGATACGGGAAGATGTCGTAGCGTCAGTTGGCAAGGAGTCGATCACAGTGTTCAGCCGGGAGGAAGCTCTGGCGAGACATTCCTACGGTGCTATTTTGTGAGCAGGCTGGTTTGAGAACTTTGTAATCCGATTTCCCTTCCTTTTCTCTTTTTTACAGGCCCAATTTTTCCTTTTCTTTTTCGCGCAATAGGAAGCGAGAGGACGATAGAGTATGACGAAACGAAGTCAGAGAATAAAATTCAATATCTGCATTAGAAACTCACTCAGGCCCTGACCATTTCGTCTGAATAAATCAATGGACAAACTTCAAGGCTCCGACTCAAGCGGATAAACACCCTGACTTTAACGGCCACCCTCGAGTCATGGGCGGGTTTTTTTTTCGACCAGTGGTCTTGCAAGCGTATGGACTTGGATGTCTGAGATACCATGACATATTTGGCGAGACGCCGAGTAATAGTATCAGTATTAGTCAATCTCCTATTGTCCTCCAGTGATCACCACAGCCTTCAAGTTCATTTCTACCCCCGCCCCAGAACTCTTCCATTATGCCCACGTCCCCTCCGTGCAAGAAGGAGGCCATGTTCTACTACTCCGGCCTGCCCTCTGCCCCGCTCTTGGTCGCTCGCACTGGCACCACTCTCTGGAAGGAGCCCACGGGCCCGTGGGCGTACCCGGATCGCAAGGAACTCCGCGTCGTCGGCAACCACCCGATCCAGGAGGTCTGGGAAGATAATTTGGCTCTCAAGGTCATTGACCTTCTGGATTCGATGAAGGTGAAGTGGACTAGCCTCGACGTCGTCAGCATCGGGATAGTCGACGAGAATTCCGCCCCCGTCATCCTCTGGATCGGCGTGATCCCTGCATCTCTCTCTGGCGAAGATGGCGTCGTCGCGGCCTACAAGTGCCACGAGCTTCTTGTGGAGAACAATATCACCGACGTCGACGTCGAGATCCGCGAATCGGTCGTTACCCGCTCAGACGGCCCCAAGCTCCTCTTGCCCGCCGATTTCCTTCTAGACCTAGAAGCCACCGCCGATGTCCGCGACCCTCTTACCACTACGCTCGGTATCCCCATCTGTGCCCAGTCTACGCCTTGGAGCGAGGGTACCGGCGGTTTCTTCATTACAGAGGGCGGGAATACCGAGAAGCTCCTCCTCGTTACCGCTCGCCACGTCGTCTTCACGCCGGACATGAACGAGAACGAGCACTTCGAGCGCAAGGATGACAGCGAGCCCCGTTATGATGTCATGCTCTTCGGCGATGCTGCGTTCAACAAGTACCTCGAATTCATCAAGAAAGAGATCAGAGGCCGCGGATTTAACGTCGAGTATCAGGAGCAATGTATTGGGCGCGTTGAGGGGAGGGACGACCAAGCAGCAAACAAGCGGCGCCAGGATGCCCAGCAACAGTTGGTCAAGGCGAAGGAGGCGACAGAAGAGCTCAACTCCTGTTACCAGAACGTTGCGACTCACTGGGCGTCTCCGGAGAGCCGTGTTCTCGGTCATGTCGTCCTCTCTCCTCCCATTGGCGTCGGCACTGGCACTGGCGAGGGTTATACCGAGGACTGGGCCATCATCGAGATCGACGCCTCCAAGGTCGACGCGAGCAACTTCAGAGGCAATGCTATCGACCTCGGCACCCGCATCCCACTTCACGAACTCATTCGCATGATGAACCCCAAGCGCCCGCATAAGCATCCCTTCAAATATCCATATGACCGTCTTCTGCAGCTCAAGGGCACCATTCCGGACGACGAGATGCGTCGCCCGACTACACTTGACGAGAGCGACAGACCGTGCCTTATGGTGCTCAAGCGCGGTAACACCACCGGCCTGACTGTCGGCCGTGCCAACAACGTTTTCTCCTATGCCCGTTACGACTACCACAACGATGACAAAGCTCAGGTGTCCAAGGAATGGGCGATCCTCCCGTTCGACTCCAAGTCCCACGCCTTCTCGGAGACGGGCGACTCAGGTTCTGTCGTCGTTGATGGTCTCGGACGCATTGGCGGCCTCCTCACTGGTGGTTCTAGTGCCAAGCCTTCCTCGAACATCAACGTCACCTACGCCACACCCATCAGCTTCCTCCTCAAGCGCATGGAAGAAAACGGGCTCCGCGAGCTCAACATCAGCCCGATCCTCACCGCCTAGACACATTCACTAGATCGGCTCCCAATGAAGTTTATCTCGGAGACATTGACGAGGTGAGGCTGTCTTGTTTCTTTTTCCTCTCCTTCTGCGACTACTTCTTTCCCTCAGCAATGCGCAATAGTAGATAATAGTAATGTTGTTGTTATTGTTATTATTCCCCCTTTCCCCTTTCACCACTTGTACTTGACCTTTGTGATGTACATGACCTTTCGTGATCTACTCAGCCTTTTGCAACGAAATGATATTATAACTTAGTGTATTGTAGCTTATTTTACAACACGTCTGCTATGCAAGCGTTCCGGTGTTGTGATTTTTGGTCTGCTCCTATGCAGTTGTTTCAACATCTTTAAAAAGCTATCAAGCTTTATGATGAAAGCGATTCTTGGCTGCTCGTTCGTACCTACTTCTTCAGATACCCAGTCACGGTCATATTTGAAATCTCTATCAGCAATTTCATACGATTCTGGTTACTGTGAGCATGCCGGTTTGAGCTTGAGGTTGTCGTCCCGATCTCCCAATTTCTCTCCTTGGCGGAAGCTTTCCTATTTTTTCATCGCGCCGTAAGCACTGCGATTCCTGAATTATGTCTCTACCGCCCCTCCTGTAAATTATAACCTATGAGAGCTGCTCCGTGAAGTCTTCCGGCGTAGAAACGGCACGAAATGTGCTTGCAGAGCAGTTCCACTTTCGATGGTGGAGGCATTGCCTCTCTATCCCGGCCCGCAGCTTTCCCACGCTCATCGCGCCACACAATCCGTGATCGCACTTGTGTAGCGGCTAATACCAATCGCAAAATAGCCGCCCACCAACAAGAAGCGAGGGGGCGATACAATTCTGAATGCACTATGCCAACGAACAAACTTCGAGGCCACGACTCGAGCAGAAAATATCTAGACTTCAATGTCCATCCTTCAGTGTTCCTGGCGCTCCTGTTTTTTTTTGACAGGAATCAACGATGTTAAACATCGTTGATCGTTTTCTCGGACATTTACAACTTGACTTCCTACTGAAATTATTCCGCAGAACGTCTTGATAACGGAGACAACATCTACATGGGTTCTGGGGAACTTGCGCTCAACGGTGCTGCAGTGGACGAACCTTTCTTCTACAAGAACGTCGGGATTTTGGTTGTAGTATGGGCTTTTGTTCGCTCTACGGGCCGGCCTGAGAGACGAAACGTAGCTGATAATGCACAAGGCTTTTTCTGGAGCTGCAACTGCTAACTTCGAGGACTATTTCTCGATCGAGGTTGTTGTCGAGGAGCCCATGGATCCCATTTCCATTAATCTGACCTCTGTGACACCCGTTGAATATACCGAGACTTGGTGGCGTCCATTACCAGACAGAGAATCTAATATATTCAACAGTGTGCATCTGATTAGAGTTTTGATACTGCTCGTCTCAGTTCTGTAAGCCACTTGAAACTCACAATATGCTGCCACAAGAACTTTGGTAAAGCCACATAGATAGCGCATGATCATGCAGCGTCTGCACAAAAAAGCTGCCTATACCATGACTCTGCCTAAAGGATTTAAATTAAATGACAGGAAGCGGACATTGTAGGTGACAAAAATCATGGTCGAAATCGCCTTCGAAGGTGGCCGCTGTTGACACAGACTTCTGCATCCATCTCCGTCTCGAACGGGGACCGGTCATGATCAGACATTCTTCCCTGGGCCTGGGGGACGGGGACCTCGTTCGACAGCCCCTCAGATTGGATTACAACCCTTCCATTTATTTGCGTGTTGGCACTAACCCGAATGGGAGGCCCATCGTTGTAATTTTCGGGATCATTCCAACACGCAACAACTAAAAAAGATGAAACGAATGTTTAGACCCTCAGGCCTCAGGGCTAGTTTGGCATCTGAGGGGTCAGAGAAGACGTGGTAGTAAGGAGAAAGGGTCTTTCCAGGCCAATTTTCTGTAACATGATGATTCCATTCTGCTAGAAAGGATTTCTCATGGGCCGACAAGCTTTGCATTGGTAGCCCAATGGCAACACGAACGCTCATGTCGAAATTCCGCTCTTACGTGATTATCACGCAAAAAATAACGGCAATCGGCTGCAAAGGACTCATCTTGATGGAAGCTTAAGCGCTTAAGCGCCCATGAACCTGCACTTCGAGGTCGCCTCCACCGATGGACCTGTGCTGGGACAGTGAAGACACGTTCAATTTCAATCAGGCTTACTACACAAGCACAACACACCACCGTCTGTTTTCAACCTTTCAACCAAGTCATTCCTTACTTCCATTCCACAAGGACAGGGTCGTTCAAATCCGCATCAATACCGCTCATCACGAGCTTATCCTGTCGGGGCGTGTACAACCACTGCGCAGTCACCCGCCTGTTCAGATCAACAGCCTTCGGTTTGGCGTTCACCCCGAGAACGGTGATGTCCTGAAGTTTCTGTCCAACTTGGAAAGAACCCGTGGTAGTGATGGAGATGGACTTGTTGCGTATTGAGAAAGTGAGGATGCGATGCGGGCCAGGTGGGTAGCTTATCCCGTCGTCGATATATGCGGATCCATATGCTACACCCTCCGTGTTCAGAGAAACGAGAAGGGAGTACGGTCCTTGACGTGTTTCCGCGATCGTATACCGTGGCTCAGAGTGCAGAAGGAGTGCAGAGCCGTCGCGGATATGGACGTTAATATGCCCCAGAGGCGCCGACAAAGTTGTAGGCGCCCCAGGAGTGCTGTTGACTACATTGTGGGTATACCAATCACGCCAGATGACTTGGCCACGCCCAGGAAAGAAGCCTGACATGGGAATGAGCCGACGGACTCTAAAGTTGCTTCAGTTAAGATGACAGACCTGACACGATGGATACGTTGGGTTCCAGCACGGGAGTAACGAGGATATCAGCTCCAACCAAGAACTGGGTATCGACATCGAACAGTTCGGGCTCATTGGGGAACTCGAAGAAGAGCGCCCGAACTGGAGGGGTTCCATTGATGGACGAGTTTGCAAACAGAGTGTACTAAAAATAAGAGAGCGACCGAACATCAATCCAAAACTGCGGAGAGGTGAAAAAGCGCCCTCACCCAGTATGGCAGAAGGGAATAACGAACAGAAATAGCGGCACGCGACGCGTTTGCGACACTCTCCCATCTGTACGGCTCCTGCGGTATCGCGCCCTTAATGTTATGATTCCTATAAAAAGGGGTGAACGCAGAGAGCTGCATCCAGCGATTACAAAGCTCCTCGTCGGTATTGCCGTCTAATCCAGAAAACAGAGATTATCAGATAACTTCGGATGAAACACGGTCGGAAGCGGAGCGTACCAAAACCACACGTGTCCGCACCAACAAAAGGGATCTGGAATATCTGGAACTGGAGTATACCCTGATAGGAAATCTCAATCCGTTGTGTCAGCTGAGCCAGTTTGAAATGAGGGCTTACGGCTATGCTGTAACGGAGATATGACCATAAGCTGAAGTTGTCTCCCAACTGCGAGAGAAATGGCAAGTTCGAAGCGGGGTCAGCATGTGGAATGGTAAGCCCTATCACACCTCGCTACGCACCCAATGTCCCGTCCATCTTCCCGAGGAAGGGAAGGTTGAGCGGCTAATGATGAACGGACGTTTTCCCGGGATGATGTCTTGAAGCGCAAGATGCGTCGCCTTCTGTTCCATCAAACCCCAAAGGTTGTGGACGTCAAGCTCAACTTGACCTTGGGCATGAGTAGCGTTAGTTGCCAGAGCATGTGTCGACAGTCGTCCGAAGCCTGTGCGTTCGTCATCGTAAAGACTTGTGGTGACTTCATTAGAATACAAATTACCATTATGAATTGCATAAGGAGGGGTATTCAGATCGACATTCCGCTGCTTGCCAGCTCCAAGGCCTTGCTTGTTGATCGAAGAAATGGGCGTGGCATCCTCGTTGAAACGACATGTCAATGTTCCATTCACGGTAATGTTTCCGCTTGGGCCAAAAATCGTTGCGTTGTAGCTGCATGTCTCCTTTAAGCCCGAAAGAAATGACATCTCCAGTCGAGATCCTACCATTCCGGATAATCTGCAGGCGTTCACTTCAGCGACGAGTCCTTTTTACTGTAGGTAAGAAAGTCAGACCTACCGAGAATCAGATGACCTGGTTCGCCAGGGAGAATAAACGGCACACTTGTGTTCGTGAGGTTGGCTCCAGTCCCACTGCGAGAATAAAGACAGGGTCCACATTGTCAGCACAAAAGCAGAAGCGTTTTTGGGGTTCGATTTCAAAGAACACAACGCACCAAGATCCGTCGCAAAACGAGCTAGCCTCGTTCATGTCCAGCCAGATGCCGGAGAACTCGATCCCAGATTCGCTCCAGTTGCGGAAAGCATCCGTCCACCACTGCTGGGTGTTCTTCTGGAACCAGTCAGGAAAAACCTAACCAACAAATGCCCATCGAGGAGTTCGTAAGCGTGACGGACCATGTGCACAGCGTGTCGAAGCCAAACGGGAAGGCAAGTGACCCGGGGCGACGAGGGAAAAAAGGGTAACTTACCGTGTATCCCGGCCAGACCTGTCCAACATACTCCGTACCGTCGGGGTTCGTGATAAACACTTCCCTAGAAATTTGAAAGAGAGACGAATCAGTGTCCAACGTCGGGCATCAAAGCGGTTGAGCAATCGAGCAGATTGGTAGGCCTAGAGACTCAGAAAGCTTACTGACTCTTCGACTCCTTTAGTGTATGGGTGATACTAGACAGGACGACAGAGATCAGTAACCTTGACTTGGACGCCGAACAGAAACCCGAGTGGCAAGCGGAAGACGGGCTTCGTGCGCGGGTGGAGAGGGAGATAACGTACCAGGTCGGTTGCGTTGATCTGTTTCGGGATTGCTGCGTCGACGATTGGGATATCTAGAGATGATTGGTAGGAGCATCGCATCAGTCGCCATCTCATCTAGACGGCATCGCCGCAGGAACAACCCATTTTGCAACTCACAGTGCTGGTTATTTGCGTCCTATGAACGCGTAAGTTCGTTTCAGCGCCCGAAGAACAAAAGAAAAGACCCACCAGCTCTCGTATGAACTCTCGCACTTTGTCGCCAGGATAGTTGACAGGGTCAGAAGTGAAATCACGAACGGCATGGTAAAGATCGATGTCGTTCCACATAACTGTCGATTGGCAACAGCGTCAGAAGCTCAGCTCGAAGGGTCGTTGTTGCGCCACAAAGAAGAGCACCTTCGAGAGGAATATTGGCTTCGCGCATCCGGGTAACCTGTTCCCGCGTTTCGTCCAAGTCCTTGTAGCCCCATCTATCACGACAACAGTTAGCAAATTAAGGAGAGTATGGAGATCCCTTTGTACCGGCAGAGATGGAAGCCAAAACTCCACGCAGGTTGCCATGTTGGAAGACCAATCAGAGCACCGTATTGTTCGATGACTTCATTTGGTGTGGGCCCAGAGAAGAAATAGAAGTCGAGAACACCACCAATCATCCTATATTCGACGAGAGAAACGTTGGACGAAGGAGGTGTTAGAAGGAGAATATCACCGCCGGCAGCACTGAGGGTGGGTTAGCCATTTCTGAACGAGAAGTAGCTGTCCGACTTTACCTGAGCAAGAAAACGCCATGAGACTGCGAAGTTGTGCTGTAAGGGTCGAAACGATGCTCTAAGTAGACGGGATGGGCGCCGTATCTGTGGATAAAGGGCTGTCCGTTATTCCTCTGAACGCCCTCACGTGACCTAAATGGAAACCCACAGATTCTCATCAACTGGCTCTGAGACGTCGCGAGTCCACATCGTCTGGATCGTCCCATTGACGGGGCCAATGTTTCTACGAAATCCTGAGCTAGCGATAACCTCGCCCAAGCCATAGATGTTTGCATTTGCGGGAACAGCAGAAGCCAACTAGAAAGAGATCGATGTCAATAAGATGTCTACCCAAACACTCGCGGACATTCTACCTGGAGATACTGGTCTTCGAAAATAAGTGGAAATCCATCCAGAGCCGTCGAGTTGTCGCCGGGGATTACAGGCGCGATAGGCGTCTTCGGTAACGAGGTGATTCTGGTGTCAAACAGCGGTGTTGCGTCAGGTTGCGATCTTCTCGTGATCCAAAACGCGAAGGGCGACGCCTCGTAATTGAAAACGAGGTCCGAATTCTTGGCAAAAGATTGGGTTAAAGGTGGAGGTCGCATGATCACAGACTTGGGAATGGTATACTGTTTGTCGGCCGTGTCAAAGATGTTGACATGGAGACTTGAGAAAAGCAAATAAGCAAAACGTAGGCTCAAAGACTTCTGGCTACTCACCGAGACCGAGTTTCATAGGCGACCTTGATTGTGAGGTGGGAGACATCCGTTCCAAAAGCATTGCAGGCAGTTCCAGCAAGGGAAAGACGAGCGGTGAGTCCAGTATTCGTGTGCTTCAGCGAGCGCAACTCGTAACCTGCAAGACAATGCGGCTAAGATCATCCCATACACAAAAGAGGTGGCGCTATACCAGGACATTTTGCGATATCTCGTGAATGCGAAGGGTATGAACTTGGGGGTATTTCCATGAAGCGTTGAAGGTCTGGTAGATGATGAACAAATGCTTGAGCAAGTGCTGTAATGACAACTAAGCTGAAGAACAGCCTGCGAATGAGGCTGGACATCGTAAGCTGCCTTCTGGCTTTATGGTGAGATTGGACGACGTTTATCTCGTCGTACTCCAAGCCATCTTTAGCAGAGCCTTGCGGCGAAAATAGGGGCATATCGAATGTGAGACCTATATGTGAGCTGACGCGCCACTATAGAGGAAGCATGGGAAAAAGACACGGTGCGTCAGGGATTGTACTTATCGTGGGGTTCAAGTTTACGTGAGTGGACATCATTCCCAATAAAGTCTTGATGCCTGGTGGTGAATTGCTCTCGAAGGCTTTTCGACTCATTTCGGTTTGATTTTTCAGAGGAGAAATTTGTATAAGAGGATTTGAAGCCAGTGAGGCAGAGTTCAAGTTGCGGCAAGGGATATTCTGTAGTGCAAGTCAAAGTTTCATCCCGCTCGGCACCGGGATTGCCGAGCTCTCACCTGACGTATCGCGGTCACGAGTAGTCACACCTGTGATGCGTAGCTTTGACAATGCCAGTCGAGTGCTAGTGGAGTCACCTTTCTCTCTGCCACCACCACCTCAATCATGCAAACCGGCACACGCAATAGGGCGGCACTCGAACAGGAGATCGAATTCACGGACTCTCAGATCCAAACTCTTGTCCGTCGCGAAGACGACTTTCAACGAATTTTAGCTGATCTTCGGAAGATGAAGGACGAGGCGGTAGCGGAGCGTCTGGTGCTGGAGACGAGGCGAAACGAGCTGGAAGCGCAGAAGGAACCTATCAACTGGCTTCCGACAGAGCTCTTGATCCAGATCTTCACTGCATTTACTGATTTGGACTTTGAAGACATTAATTATCGACCCCCTGTCGTCGTCTCTCACGTCTCCAAGAAGTGGCGCGCCATCGCGCTTTCTACGCCCCAGCTATGGTCTCGTATCATTCTCGAAGGCTTCCGAAATCCAGAAGTCACACAAACCTTTCTGCTTCGGTCCGGAAGGTCACTCCTTGAAGTTGACTATTCGAGTTTGCAGGAAGATAAAGCGAATCAAGAGTGTTCCCACATGGTGGACTTTCTCGCGAAAGTGTCCCAGCAATTCAGCCGCGTCGATGCCCTTGCCCTCTGCTTCAGAATTCCTCTACCTATCGTGTATCTGTTGCCCTTTATCAACGACTTCGCCAACGCTTTCCCTCAACTTGTTCAGCTTACGTTATCTATCTCAACGTCCAACCCCTCGTTCGTTGAAGCCCCAAGTCTAATCGACAAAGAAGATGCCATTCTGAAGAGTCGACGACCGGCTCCAAGCAACAGTACTCTGCTCTATCTCAAGTTGGAGCAAGTTCCTTTGTTTAATTTCCCAGTCGCGTTCATTTCCAATCTACGAACCCTCGATCTGTACTATTCTCCCAGGAAGATGAACAGTACTCGTCACGACTACCACCTGAAGATGTCGTCGCTCTGTCGCTTTCTGGCTCTCACTCCGCTGTTGGAAGAACTGATTCTTGTCAACACGGTTCCATACTTCGACGTCACTCCTCCACCTATCGACAGTGCAGATGCCGCCGACGGCAATCTCGTACAGATGCATCCAGTTCATTTAGAACATCTGAAAGCCATCGATTGGACTTACCCATACACCGCTGATGTGCATCGCTTCCTAACGATGATCGACGCGCCAGGGATGGAGAAGCTGGACATATGGGTGGAGGAGCTCCCCGCCAAACGCATCCAAGAGATCTTGAACATGCGCGGATACCATCCGACCACCTCTTCGCACAGGTACATGCGAGGCGTGATCAGCTTCCCTGGTCTTCGCGATCTGAGCCTGCAGACGGCAGGGGAAGACACCACCGCCTGCGTCCTCCGTAAATTCTCGCTCCCGGCACTCGAGAAGGTGGCGTTCACCAACGTCGACAGTGCCGCGCGGGAGGCAGCTAGCGCCGTCGACGCCCTGCCCGTCTTTCCGCGCCTCGAGTCCATCTTCCGAGATCCCCGGCTGCCCAACCTCACCCATCTCACCCTCTCCCACTTCCGCATCTCGGACGAGCTCGGACGGGCGGAAGGCGTGCTCGGGTACATGCCGCTCCTTACCTCCCTTTCGCTCGACTCCTGCGCCGGCGTTGGTCGGCTGCTCGACGGGCTGAAGGAGCGTGTCGCCGCCGGCATACAGCGTGGCGTCAAGCTTTGTCCCAGACTCGAAGCACTCTCTTTCTGGGGGTGCCAAGACGTCGATTTTCACCGTCTGCGCGCGGTCGTGCTTGCGAGGAACAGAAGCGCGGCTATTTTGGAAGAGGGCAGCAAGGGTCTCGATGGAGCAACGGAGACCATCACGAGGGAGGCTGTGGTGGTTCAACAGGGGGGCAAGCAGGCAGCTGATGCTCCCCAGACGGGAAGGAAGATAAAACCACTGAGGAAGCTCCGGCGCCATGCCCACGGCGTTGGCCCGTCGTCGTCTTCGTCGGGGCCACCTTCCACCGCGCCGTCGCCGTCTTCGCATTTCGAGGCACTCTCACCTGCGCATGTCATATATGTACGCGTGGCGAATTGCACGCTGATAAACAAGGGCGACGCTTCCTCTCTCAGGGACCTTGGTGTCGTGGATGTCATTTGGGCTGGTTCGGATTAAAGGGCATTTGACAGGCTGGAAAACCTTGCAAAAAAGGATGATCCAGGGTTTGTGAAACCGCAAGGTCTGGGTTCCAGAAAGTTTAGCACCACCCATGGACTTCGGATTCTAAACCCCTTCCTTTTGTTTCACCTAGTTTTACCAGCCCCTCGATCGCCCCTATTTTCCCGCTGTGCATTCGTAGAGTCGTAGTGGACAGAAAATGCAATCTCAAGGTCGCTTTGGACAGTTTTTCGATCCTGGTTCAACCGTGCGCATAAATCCGAACGGCCAAAGGATTTCATCCAGACATAGTTTACGAATAAGCAGATCCTTCTAGATATATTTAAATTGGGGGATACCGTTCAGCAGACCCCCGCCTACGCCAAATCCCAGACGCTACCCTTGTCTGAGTGCATCCGCTGCGAAGATCCATCGCGCCATGTCAGCGAACCACCGATAAAAATACCCACCACAAAGGCACTTACGTCTTGAGGTATCTTCGTGTTCGCCAGCGCGATTAAAACACCCTGCAGCCCACGGAGGATGCGAGGGGGCAGGCAGAGAGAAGCGGAAGGGGGGTGACAAACATTGACCAGGTCAGAGGGTGTCTCGCGCCGCGGAGGACGACTCACCAAAGCCGTCCAGCGTTCAGTGTCCTCCACCTCCTGCGGGGTGATGAAGTCCTGGGAGGTGCGAGCCGCGAAGACCATCTGCGCCGCTGCCGCGCGAATGACAGAGCCATCGTCCGCCACAGCTTCACTGGCACCCTGGGCCTCCGAAATGGAACCACCCGCCGCCTTCGCCTCGATGGTGGGACTGACAGGCCCGGCGGTGAGCGGTGCCGCGCCCGCTTTGGGCCCGGTGGGCCGTCCCCCCCAGCACGCCGCGAGGTGGTAGAGATGGAACGTCTCCATCTGCACAGACACACCGTCTATTTTTAATGCCTCTCCTTGTGCACGCCCGAGCAAGAAGAGCGAAACGGCGTCCAGTGGGACACCGGACTCACCTCGAGTGTTGCGAGGTCTGGGACGCTCCCCACCAGGTGCTCGATAAGGTCTGCATTATGATCGGGAAACGAGGTCTGTCTCCCTTGAGACGAGTAGAAACTGCATCGAAACAAATTAATCGTGGTGGTGGTTTGGGTGAGAATGGGCAACAGATGCAGACGAACCTATCAGCCGAAGCGTTGACTACCCCTGCGAGGATGCCTGCCTTGGAAGTCGGCGGTTTGACAGCCTCCAGAGCCTTGAGAACCTACACTCCGGAAGTAAATAAGGCACCTTCCGAGAAACAAAAAGACAAGTCGAAAACAGAATTCGAGGAAGCACCAACGCACCTGCTCTGCCAATTCTGGATCGGCCGATACCTGCAGAACAGAACAAAAAGCAAATACGTCAGCGAAGGGCGGTTCTGGCGCTCGAAGACGGGCGCATCAGAGGTCCAATCGGACGTACGGGCTTACTAATCCAGTATGCAGGTTCGGTGCAGCTCTGGGGGTTGACAAAGTCGAAATCGACGTTTCGAGAGACGGCGACGCAGGCTTTTGGGACGACGACGGTTGACACGGGCACGTCAACCAGCGCGCCACATGATCCCAGCCTTTTTATATGACCATGTGCGTACAAGTACACAAGTGTGGGTCAGCCACACGAGAACGGAACAGAACGCGTTTTCGCCAACCGACGACTGACCGTATGATAGCCAGGTCACCAGCGACGGACTCTCTGATTTCACGGACGAAGAAGTCCATGTTTGGGCTGCCCATCCCGATGCTGACGATGGAGACGGGGGTGCCTTTGAAGAGGCCCGTGGTGATCATGAAGCCTCGCTCGGACGTGAGCACGAACGGTTTCGGCTTCTCGTCCAGATACGACGCGATAATGTTCGCTCTCGACGGCGTTCCGACCGTCACCTGCACACCCGAACGAAGTTAGTCGCCAGTAGCCTCCAGCGGTCTGAATCCGCGCCATCATGGGCGCCTTACAATGCGATTCGCCACCTCGCCAGGCCGCACACCGAGATGATAGACGCGCCCGTCCGCCGTGCGGGGAAAATCTGAATTCGAAGGCGGGCATCAGACGACACCCATGTCCATGATCAGTAAAAGTCATCCTTCTCGAAGCGCTCTCCGAGCAACAGAACAGACAGACAGAAGAAGACAGGACATACTCGCATCGGTTAAGGTGTCCTTCATCGGTTTTCGTTCTGTGGTTCTCCGATCTGAGATATCGACGTGTATAACAACGGTTATTCAGGGTGTTCGAGTTGGTCAAGGGACAAGGAGCGTGCGTCCGTATCTTATCATCCACCGTGTTTCCGTGATTTCCCAGCGGGTGAGACCCCAGGTAGCACCGGGAAGGAGCGTGGCGCGCCATACGTCGACTCCCGATTGCCACGATAAACACGAACTGTCAACTCTCCTGATAGCGTCAAGACAGAAACTGACCACGCATGCCAATCGGCATAGTATCTACATCTACTGAATACCTGGTTATTCTATTGCCTTCAACATTGAAGTCTGCCTTCTCTTCATATCATCGTGAGCTCATCGGCACGGTTATTTAAAATGCCAACAGCCGCCAGAACTTGTGTACACCCATGGCGCATATAAGCGCCACACGAAATCCCGGAACTCCAACAACATATGCCACCCGTACGCAATCTTCGCTTTTCCTCCGTTTTTCCTCTCTTCTCCTCCGTCGAACGTGATCTGGGGTCCCACCTTGTCCATCCTAAATCTGATAAAGGCACGGCATCTCCCGAGACTTTGGGTCCCACTGCGCTGCATATCCCCATTCCGCCTGGGTACCGGTCATCTGCCCACACCACGTCGAGGGTGGGTGGTGTCAATGCGCATCTCGACTTCTGCAAAGGCTAAATTCCCCCATCGCCTACCCACCTACCTACTAGGATAGGCAAGCACAAGGTTTCTTTTTCCATTTCCATTCCCTGTGCCCCGTAGCCCGAAAGCCAGGAAGCTGGAAGCTGGACCCTTGGTTATGACGACCGACGACGACCGAGTCCGACGACCAACAATTGCAAGGACGTTTCGAGCTTCGAGCGTCGAGGCGACGGGGATGGGGATGGAGATGCGAAATATTAACGTTACATAGGCTACCGTTCAGTTGGTTCAACCCTTGGGGGTGTGAACGTTTTCTTCCGACGGCCCTTAAGTCATGGAAATGGTGATATATTGGCCGGCGCCGTTGGTGGTGAACCTGAGGCATTTTACTGGCCATGGCTGATCGAACAAGATCGAACGCCAACACCAGTAAGTGAGCACGAAAACACCGCGAAATATTGGTGGGAATAACATACATACCGGTCTTCTCTAAGCGCTTGTCTCGCGCGTCGTGCGCACGAAACACAGAAACTCGCAGGAGCCGTCGGTCCACCGCCGTAACCCTAGGTAGAACGTCCATCTCCGGACCCTCTTCTGGCTGGCCAGGTAGTTGCCCCTGCCTCCTGATTCTCTACATAGCCCCACCTCCCTACCGCCATACATGATACAGGGGACATATGAGGGACACGGAACGGCGATTGGAGCCAGAGCGAGAGCACCCGCGCGCTTCCAAGTCTCCTCTCCTCTCCCCTCTCCTCTCCGTGACGCGCGCGCGACGGTGAGATCACATTCCCACCCAGCAGGTCAGAGATCTGGGTACCGGAGAGGTCGAAGGGGTTTTCTGTCTTGTTTGAACGCCGGGGTGCCCTCGATGCATCGATAGCTCGGATGTGGAAGCTCGGAGGTGCGAGGCGAGGGCTCTGACTCTGAGAAGGGAAGGGATTCAAGGGACTTCGAATTCTCTCGCCTTGATCAACTGTTCACCACTCCGCTAGCGCTGACGCCTGATCGAAAGGGTGTTCGTTCGAGAAGGACGCTTCGTCCGTTCTAAATAACCTCTTCTCTTCCCTTACATGCTTATGTCTTTTCCATTTTCCATTTTCCACGTCTTCTAGACGTTCCTGCCCGGCACTGGCTGGGACGTGGTGGTGGTAGCCCGGGTGGTGGTGGACCGTGGTGGTGGTGAGTTCTCAGTTGATGATGGCTGGATCGATCTTCCATATTTTCGACCCCGACTTCGACTTCGGGATGGAATAAAAACAAAAAAAACAACGTGTTCGCTCGCTCGTTAGAATTTACACGAGACACGAGACACGAGGCGGAGAAGCATGCGCAAGGGTTTGACGCTTGTGCTTGGGTTGACGTGGAGTTCGTGGGTGGACCCTCCCCTCTTGCCATTCGGTCCCATGCCTGCAGGCCTTAAGGACAAACGACGAAAGATCGAAACAGCCAACTGACCTGGCCACCTCCGACGAGTTTTTGGGCTATTTATAGCAGTAGTAGTACCATGGCACTCCGCAGCGAACCGTGTACTCTGTAGGGGTTGGTTAGGGAGGTGGGGGGGGGTGCTTTGCGATTGTGCTGTTGGAACTCGTTTCGTCTCGAAGGACTGGAAGAAGTGATGCCTTTTCTTCGATCATGATTCATTGCATGATGACCGAATCGAATCGAACTCATCGCCGGGGGCTTTAGGCCCGTAGACGCCTCTGCTATGTAGAGCGCAGGAGCAACGTCGCGTTTGGCGACGCTTGTTTGAGGCAACAAGCCCGAGTCCTACGTGTAAAAAAGGCCCGCCTCTCGTTAAACCCCATCAAGGCGTCTATCGACCGTCGGATTCCACCCACCGCAAAAATAGCACGAAACGAGATCTCATCCTGCACCGTTGTATTATAGCGCTGTGTGTGGGCGCTCGAAGAGATTGAGATTAGCTGGGGCAAATTGCAAATGATGATGATAACCGATCATGCGCCACACGGCGACCTAGGTCGGGCACGCAATCGGTGTCGGTTCCTTCTGCCGCACGTACGATATCTGCGCGACCGCCGTGCCCTTCTGGCCTGGCGCTGTCCGTGCTGTCAACGCTGTCGACCTACCCGCGTCGCCGCTTCGCCCGGAAGTCCGGCGTGCCATAAGTGCAGGTTCGCGCAGGCGCGAGAACGGGGGGTCTTTCTCGCGATCGGCCTCTGTGTTCTATCTTTTTTTTCTGGCTTCGAACGCTAGCGTTCGCTGGCGCTGGGCCCCTGCGTCGTCGACGGGGTGGTCGGATCAGGCGCTGGCGAGCATAAGTGACAGAGGAGGATGCGCGATCCCCGCTACTTTCGGAGCCGCGCGGGAGCCCCATCCACCGCATGCGGACAGGTGGCATGCGCGCTGCCCGGATTTGGCGCCCGTCGATCGGGGATCGATCTGGGATCGAAATTGGGGCTCCGACGAGATTCGTCTATTTGGCCGTGTTGGGCGCCACGATCATGGGGTGGGCGTTGTGAAATCCCAAGGCCAAGGTCCGTAGACGAGACGGGAGAGAGCAGAGGGCAGGAATCCGCTGGCTGTGCCTGCGAGCCAGTGGTCGCAAGGTTCGAGAGTCCCATCAGCCGCTGTCATGCGCACTCGAACCAGATTCGCTCGACGATCAGGCTGGCTTGTTTACCGGATATCGAAATCGAGTACGTCAACTTCTGGGAAGAACAAAGGGGGAGCTGCTGCAGCGCACGTCTGGACATAAACTCGTCTTGCTTCCGCTTTTCGTTCCGCCCTTTTGCCTTCTCCATCTCAGACAGCAGCGATCACACCACACACCCTCCCCTTCTTCTACGCCTCCCACCTCTTCTCTCTCGACCATGAGTCGGTATACCAACGGCTACAGCACCACCAGCACCACCAACGGCAAATCTGCCAACGGGTTCACCCCCGCCGTCAAGGCAGAACGACACGACGAGCGGGCGTCGCAGTCAGGGTCGGAGGACGGCAGCTACGGGCTCTACAACGACCAGCACAAAATCGACGCAGACATCGACGGTGCGCCTGTACCTTCTCGCGACGACGCGATCGAGCGTCACGCTAATTAGCCCTGCAGAAGAGTCCAATGCGCTCATCTCGCAGACGCTCAACGCAGACGGCACACCGAAGCGGCCCATGAACGCCTTCATGATATTCGCGCGGCGCAGACGGCCGCAGGTCTCAGCGGAAAACCAGGCGATGCGGACGGGGGAGATCAGCAAGATTCTGAGCAAGGAGTGGGTGTCGATGCCTCCGGTGAATATCCCATTGAACCCTCCGCCGTGCGCGTGCGTGTCCTGAACCCCGCCCCCCTGCTGCAGTCCGAGAAACAGTTTTACCTCGAGCAGGCCAAGCAGCTCAAGGAGACGTTCAATTCAAAGTACCCCGACTACGTCTACCGGCGGCGACCGAACAACTCGCGGAAGCGCCGACGCTCAGACTCTGCTGCGTCCGTGCGGACCGCCGAGCAGGGCGCCCTGGCAGACGGACAGCACCCCGACGACATGGGCGGGTTCGACCTCGACGGCTCGCCCACAGACGGCGGCGACGACCACCTCGACGGCGTCCTTCCCCCTGGCGCGTACCAGCACCCGCACCCGCACCCGCGCGACCAGCAGCACCTACCGCAGCACTCGCTCGTCGACCACAGCAAGTACGGACTCAGCGGCGGCAGCGGCGGGCCCACGCACGCACGCGGACCGCACCCGTACCCACCGCCCCCCGACCCGCCGTTCCGCACCACGAACGGGCACCACACGGACGCCCGCCTCTCCTACTCTGCACCCGGCGCGTCCGACCGCATGACGCAGCAGCCGATGGGGAGCTCCCCGCGCATGGGCCTCAGCGGCGGCGGCGGCGGCGGCGGCGGCGGCGTGCACTACTCACCGTACGGCGCCCAGTCGTCGTCGTCGCCGTTCGGGACGGGCAGCGACCTGCTGGGGTCGACGCACCAGGGGTGGCAGCCGCGTGCAGAGCGGATAGGCAGCGGCGGAGGGTCGAGCTGGCTGGGTGGCAGCCCTGAAGCGACGCGCCTCCCTGCGCCGATAGGTGGGCCCAAGGTGAACGGGTACTCCTCATCGTGGTCAGAAACCGCCAACGGGGGGAACCCGTCCTCCTCGTCGCCCGCCAACTTCTTCCCCACGCTCAACACGCCCTTCTACCCCGGCCAGCCGCCGCACCACCCCCAGTTCCAGTCCAATGCAGCAGCGGCAGCGGCGCCGTCGCCCGCAACGACGATCCCCCCGTTGTCATCGCCCCCGTCGCACTTTGAGGGCCTCGGCGGGATACCCTCGAACCCGCTCTCCCGGGAGTTCGGGTCGTCGAGATCGTACGCGGCGTCGTCGGCGGCGGCGGCGAACAACAACGTGCAGGGCGCGCACCCGTTCTCCCTCCCGTCGGCACGGGACTCGTTCTCGTTCTCGCAAAGGAGCTTGCCCCCGGTGCAGACGGGCGGGTATGCCCACTCCCAGCCGTCCTCGTCGTCGTCAGGGTCGGGCCACGGACACGCGCCGCCGGTGTTTTGGAGAGATTGACTGTGCCATAGCTGAATGAATGGGCTTTACAGCCTCAGCGTCGTGCTTATATGTGGTACCCTCTTGCGATTTAATGCATACAGTGTACATAAGCCTCCCCCCTTCTTTCCGTGATGTCCATCCCACTTTTGTACTTTTGTGTGTAACTAGCGCTTTGTATTTCGTTCCAGCAGCGTGTCCCATAGGTTTTCTTTCAATTACAATATCAGATCTTGCTCGACGCTGTGCATTATTGGCACCTGCAGCTCAGGCGTCCGTCCCCGGTCCCGTCCCCATTTATTCGAGGCTGAGGCTGATCTGACGCGCGCCCAAGCCTTCTGGGCCTCGAGATAACCTCGAGCGCGGGGAAGGGAGCACAGATCTGAATTGAACAATCGGAGGGGGTGTGGGCCTCAATTTCAATACAATGCACTACATAATAATGATCCTTTTCAATTGACGAGGCCTTCAATGCCTTTTATTTTTCTATTTCTATTCAATTGGTGTGGTGATCAACGCGTCTTCGATCGACGCGTGCCGGCGGTAAGTAAATCCTCCACCACCCACCCCGCCATTTCACACAATACAATACAATACAAATTGTATGTATGTGTGTATTCGAAATTCATTGATCAAGGCCGCTTAGCGGATCGGGCTAGACTTGGCTTCGAGGGCGAGCGCCTCTTCGCGAGCTGTCGAGGAAGACCGTCCTCGTCCTCTGCGACCTACGAATGCGAATGGCGACTCACTCCCGCCCGCGCACGACCCACAGCGGCCTCGCGGGCTCCACGGTGAATTCCGCCATGGTCACGCAGAGGCCTCATGGTGTCCTTAGTCAACCAACGGCGAAGATAACGAGTGGGGAGTCAGCAGGACATGCAACGCGGCCTGATCAGGCAGCTCGCCATTGATCGTGGCGACCTCATGTCGCTGCCGCCAAGGACGCGTGATGGGCGCCAAAAGGCGCGACCCTGCCACTGCGCGACGCATATGGCACACTCCCCATCCACACAAACTGCTTGAGGGCTTTCCTTCACACGAGTCGACTCGTGTTCGTGCTGGTGGTGGTGGGGTGCTCGAGTAGGGCAGCGCTATGTCCTTTGATAAATTGCGCTTACGTTGCGCGGGTGGGGGTGTTTTCGGTGTCTTAGTCTTAGCAGGCAGAACCAGTGATTCGCCCCCATGATAAGTATGATATGATTAGATCCAGTTGCGTGCGCCGGCGTCGACACCTCTGATGGGCTTCGCAGCTTCTTCGCCTGATCATTGCCATTGCCACCCCCACCACACACACACGACAGCTGGGTGACAATCAATCGATGTGCGTCCGCTGACACCCCCGTCTTCCTTCTTGCGCCAGGACGAAACGCCTGCTTTGGGCGAGGTCTCCTGGTCTGCCCTCCCGGTGACTGGCAGTTGTGTTATGACAGCAGAGGCAGGCCCTAGCTATCTGAGATACTCTGCATCAGGACACGGAAAGGGCATAACGAGAAACACTCCCGTCGACCAATCGTTTCGCCACCGGGAACTGTAGTGCATATCTCTACTTATAGCCCATCCTCTGACTCAGGTTCCTACCCCACATCTCGTGGTACAGGATCTGCAGGTGGCGTGATAATCTGATAAAGGTGATACCAAGGTTGAGATTTCGCGCGATTTGAACGTACGTTGCGGTGAGGCAACACTCGGTGCCCAGTTTACGTTCACCCTACCGAAGGATATCCTTGATCATGATGGATGTGCTGTCAGAGCGACCGCGGACACTTTTTGCGAGCTGAAATTTGGCCTCGGACAGTCTATTATTGATGTCGAGTCCCTGAACCTACAACCAAGTAGCCTCGTGCAAATCACAACAAAAGATACGCATTGAAGACTCTTCATTGCAAGTCATGTCGGATGCGAAGGATCCTCCTTCCCGCTGGCACCGTAATTTCCATTACCTTTGTGTCTGCCCGAGGCGCTTCCCCGTACTGGGGTCGACGGGTGCGGGGTAGAGCCGGGGAAGGTGATTGCCGGAGCCGACCCATCCGCGTCAGCAGAACGCCGCTTGTGATTGACCTTGACCTCTATTTCTGCGCCACTCATCCTCCTCAACGTCCAGCCTATCCTTTTTTCCTTCACAAATCACCACAATGGCACCAGAACCGTACGTCGTACCCATTGTCGACTCCACAGCCATCTTCAAGGACGATATCTTCAAGGGGAAGGTGCTCTTCTGCACGGGCGGAGGTTCAGGGATATGTCGCGGAATGACCGAAGCCATGGTGAGCCAGGACCCACTTCCAGCCCTAGAAGCCGTCCGTAAGTCGCACCTCTGACCCACCAACCAGATGCGCCACGGCGCCAACGCCGTAATCCTGGGTCGCAAGTACGTTGTTCAAGCGCACTTCGTTCCGAGATTGTTGCCTTAATCCAAACGAAAAAAAAGATTCGATCGTCTAACGCAAACGGCGAAGGAGCTGTCACAAGCTACCGGTCGCGAGTGCCTCCCCGTGCAGGTGGACGTGAGGGAGCCGGCGACACTGAAGGAGGCTGTCGCGAAGACCATCGCAAAGTTCGGAAGAATCGACTACGTCATCTGCGGTACGCGACATTCTTGAAGCACCCTCTCGCGGTCCGCAGGGCTGACATTGCCTTACGCAGGCGCTGCTGGAAACTTCCTCGTGCCCATCCAAAACATGTCGGAAAATGCCTTCAAGACGGTGATCGAAATCGACACCGTACGTCTTCTTCTTTCTGCGCGGAGGAACTTGTCTGTCCTCGTTCGTTGTTCACCCTTTTCTCGTCAGATTGGGTCCTTCAACACGATCAAGGCGACCCTCGCCCACGTCCGTGCTTCGAAGGGGGCGTACATCCATGTGAGCGCAACCTTGCACTACAGCGGTACGATTTCCTTGGCCAACCGTATTTTCGTGAAATCATCCTCAAAGATACCCATCCTCCAGGGACGCCCTTCCAGGCGCACGTCTCCGCTGCGAAGGCAGGCGTCGACGCCTTGTCCGCCGTGCTGGCCGTAGAGGAGGGCCCGAACGGCGTACGCTCAAACGTCATCGCCCCGGGCCCCATCGCCAACACAGAGGGCATGGACCGTCTGTCCCCGAAGGGCGACAGCTACAAACCCCCCGGTTACCCCGCAGGCCGCATGGGCGTCGTCGGGGACATTGCGAACGCCACGGTGTTTCTCTTCAGCGACGCGGCTGCGTATATCACCGGCCAAGTGCTCCCCGTTGACGGGGGCGCGGTGCACCTCCAGGGCTCGCTGCTTCCGTATCCACAGAGCGTCCTCGATCCTGCCAGCATCATGCATATGATCAAACCCAGGCTGTGATAACGCACGCGACTCATGTACTTTACTTTAGTAATATCGCGTTTTCATCGAGGAACGGGTTTGGAAAATCCGTTCACCACGCAGGCTTCTTGAGCTAGCTTTGAGTCTGGGAGTCTTTTCACGCATGCGTGCAGCCCTGCCCTGCCTCGGATCCGGACACCGCACTGCATCCTCGCACTTATCCTCGCATCCTCACAGGATAATCTCCGCCGTGGGCTTCGTCCAGCGGAACTCGCGCGATGTCGTGGACCGGAACCCACTGGAACCCTCGTGCACCGGGAGCTGCTATCTGACATACGACACGGTCAGATGATCACGCTCCTCCAAAGAACTCTGACATGGTTGGTCAAAGTCGCTGTTCGTGTTGGGAATGGCGGCAATATGGTGGTGTGGTACCACCCCCTCGTCCTCGTCCTGTAATCCCATGGCTCTTCCCCGCTCAAGAACCTCGGGAATCGATCTTCGCAGGTTGGCGAAGCTTTCAAGCTTTCAGAGTTACTTAGATGGAGGGGTGTTAATAGAAGGGGCGTCACACGCACTGGGGTTCACAGCGTCCGCACGCGCTTCTCGAGAGAAAGAATGCGACGGTGGCGTCGGGAAGATGGCGGGCATATTCTCAGCCCTCATGTGGAGTGTAAACCCGCCAGGTGCATAAAAGTTTAGGCAAGAAGGCGAGCTTCAAGTCTCCGGGTTGCTTTTTGTCTATTTGTTTCCTTTCGAGATATTCGAGGGAAAGGAGAGCGCATGCCAAGTGTTCTGACTGGGAGTGGGGTCGCTAATTGAGGGTATAGTTTCAAGTCCTAGAGGCTCTTCGTCGATGATGATGATCGTCGAGTCCCAGAACAAGCAGCGAGAACAATTATCGGCAGATGAGAGGAATAACCTGCCATGGCGGCCTTTCACCTCTGGGTGTTCTGATGAGCCGAACCGTCAACACTTCAAGGCCACGAAACCGATAATCTCGATGCCTAAAACGCCCAAGGCGTAGGCCATATGTGGGACGGTCCTCACGACGCTTCGGGCACTTCGCACATGGTCACCCATACGCCCACATACCGGGGTAGAAGCACCAGCGGAAGGTACCGACGGGGCTTCTCTTCGCATTGTTCCAGTCTGGCAGCTGCTGGGGCCGCTTCACGTCGATGTCAAGTGTTTGCGGGGTAGCCAGATCCAAGCTCGACGAGAAGCGAAGTGAGTGCTGGCCAATGGCACAGGAATGGTTCCTGAAAGTCGCCGGGACGAGCGCCGATTCCTCGACTCGGCGAAAATGGGGTACGCCTCGGCGCCATCGACGCCCGACGAATGCCCGATAATTAACGCCTGACGGAGGCTGACTTAGAGGACGGTAAAAATAAGTGTATCTGCCGCCGAGAGAAGCACAGGAAAGAGGCGTAGCACACGGTAGAGATGTCGAACTTGGTGGATGCGGAGAAAGAGAACGCGGTTTGGAAGAGTGGGGTCGCTATTCAGTATAGCAATTAGAGTCCATCGACGCCTGTTTCTCCACTATTCCGGCCGCTGGGGAAAAGCTTGGCGTTCCTCTGAGCTATTATTGCTGCGTTCTCTTGACAAGACTATCGATGATCGCGCGAGTCGAAGGCAGGCGGCTCGCGGAATAGCTCAGCGGAGGAGCGGCGCGGAGAACTGAATTATCAACTGCCCTCTTGAAGCGAGGCAGGAATAAGGAAAGGGTGGCGTTACTGAATTGCATCGATAATAATTTCCCTTTTCCGACTGTCGGGTGATGTGACGATGGTGATCGACGGGAGGAAAGGACCTCGAAACCAGCAGGCGGTGCCACCGGAGACGGGTGCTGTGGCAAAGAAGGGTGCAGTCCGCTTTAAGCAAGCTTTGTGGTGGGAGAGGAGACCTGTGCTAAAACCGATGAGCCAGGTATAAGTCCTCTCTAGGGGTGTGCACGTATGAGAGCCGCGAAGTTCGTGCCCAGCGCGGTCATTGGCCTACTGGGGATTTCCAGACACACGGAAATCCTGGAGTTACCCGTGCAAGTAAAGTTCAGCGGCGTATGGAGCCGACGGGGATTTCTCACCGATCCAGGCGGCGACGAGAGGCTAAGCAGGCGGATGTTCCTGGTAGCGGACGCGCCGCCATGGGCGCATCGTCGTGTGCGCAACGAAGGCGCAGTAAAGGAAGGCATTACACGTGGAGACGATGATAAATCGCACTCACGAGACGAAGGAGCCGTAAGATTCGAGCTCGGGATGAAGTCATTTGGGGCTGATAGCGCGCGGCTGGACACGACCTTCCTGCATCAGACGCGTTCGAGAAGGTCGCGATGGGGAGGAATGGAGCTCCTGCCTGCATTTCGGCGGGTCTGGATGTCGGGTTCACGACATCCCAAGCACGTCCAAGAAGGCGAAAACGAGAAAAAAGTCGCTCCGACGGAAAGACACGGCAAGCTCTGGCCAACCAGGAGGCATCGGAATAGCCGAGCGCGTCCGTCAGCCTAGGGGGCAACTGCGTGCTACCGTGGGTGGGTTGGTGCCAGTGGTTCGCGAAGCCCACCCGCCATCATTCTCCGAAAATCTCTGACAACATGGCAGGTTCTTGCAAACAGGATTCCAGAACCCGGGAACGAGCATCAGATTTTTTGTGGACCACCGAAAGGGAATCCCAGGAACCGACAGCATCCGGGCGAGTCGAGCGAACCCAGCCAATAAGCGCCGATAGTCGAGCTCGAGGAAGCAGAGCGCACGTTGACAACCCCTTCCTCGATCTCAGATTACCGACATTGATCAGAGCTTCCGGCACGTGGATACCAATACCCCGCATGCGCCAACAACCTGCAGAACGGGACCTCCTATTTACCTGCATTGCATTTTGAATACTGGAAACGATAGACGCTCTTGACTGAAATTCGCATATGGGTTGTTGTTCACAGGTAGAAAATAGGATGAGTGTTTTTTTTGCAGGAAATGCTGACGAGTGAGGAAGTTGTGGATCCTCGTCGACTTTAGCAGGGATAGGGGCCGTCTAATTCTCCAGAAAGATCAGATAAAGCGGAAATGGGTGTGGGGACGGCGAAACTAAGTAACCTGGTTTTTAGTCTAGGCGAGCTGGGGGGGAACGCCTACGGTCCGGATATGTCTAAGAACGGGCCGCGGTACTCCGGCGCGCCTATTTTGCCCTTTCTATTCAACGACCTGTAGCCTCTCTCAACTCAATTGAGTGCATGGAATTAAGTCTATTAACCCCTATAAGTGAATTGAGCAAGGCCCACAATAACCTAGGAGCTCGACAGGACAACACACCTCTGTCTGTCTGTAGCTCAGTGCTCAACGAGAGGCTCAACTCCCGGTCGCCAAACAGCTGACCTTGCCCAAGCTTCGAAATTAAGCCGATTTGATAAAAAGGACTAGCTGGGGGTGGTGCGGAGAAAACATGGCGTGGACAGGCCTCCACCGACGTCGCATTCTAGACGAAAGGGAGTTTGCTCGGGCACCGAGATGGGTAAATACGCAAGCGAGGCGAGGATCGCGTCTGCTGTGACCGCATGGCTCCTACACTTGTGGTGGTGGCCTATCAATCGTGAGTTTGAGTCGCCCACAGAACTGAGACGAGCCGTGTCGAAATTCTAGTCCGATGTGCGGTGCTGGTGAAGCTACTCTAGAACCTCGGTCTGGTAACTTGTAAGAGACGTCACCAGGTCTCGGGGTTCTCGAGGGATGCAAGAGAGGTTAGATTATGGAAGCTCAAGAGAGAGGGATCCATGTGCTCCGCGACGACCCCAACCTGGATCGAGAAATGTTCCTCGAAATCTGCGGTCATAGTTCCAAGGAGAGTAGTGTGCGCTATCACCTGCGTTTCGCCGTTCGCCCCAGGTAGAGTGACCGAAAGGCCCCATAATACGCCCACTGTCGAGGAAACAGTGATATGGATGTTCCTGCGGAAGAGGTATTTGTCCACCGCAGCTTAGTCGACAGTTGGTTATTCTGAACCAGAATTTGTAGTGGTGTCGGAGATCTCGTCTCCCAAGCAGTATGGACAACCAGACAAATTTTAAGAACAACGTCAGTTTATAAGACTCTTCGACGGCATCGGTGGATATGACTGACAATATTCGAGGGTAAACGTTTAGGCCAACATATTTTTTTGTCCTTTTCCGAGCCTGTAAGTTTGTACTATTGCATAAGCCTGGTGCCTCCCGAGTGCGATTATTTCAGCTCATTGAGGTATCAAACACTCTCCTTCTTTCCATTGTCCAGCGTCTCAAAAATTCTCCGGCCTTGGTGGGCCACTATTCCGCAAGCCTCACCCAAGCTGCAATACGGACTGCAATTAGGGTTGTGTGGTGCCATGAACGTGGAAAGCCGCGGGTGGACGTCGCACAGAAAGAGGAAATTTACCTTTGTCCACCTCCACATCTTGTGCCATTATAACGGCGGCAACTTCCTTTTCGATGATGCAGGAGTATTTGAGGCAGTGACAAGAATCCAAGGCTTCACGGAACGAGCCCAAATGACTCAGATCCCCAGGAGGGGTGCGCGGTAAGTACACACTGAGGACGTGATCTGGAAAGGAAAGAAGTGATGGCGGCAAGCAACTCTTGAGGAATGCAGCTACCCTATAACTCGTAAATCCGCACCGTAGGAGGACTTTCAGCAGCAGCTTTATCTGCAGAAAATTTTTGCTCCGTCTTGACCCGTTATACTTCTGTCGCCCTGATTCGTTGGATACCTGGATCTCTCGCCGCAGGGAGCTGCGAACATCGTGATGCACGTCCAACAAGTCAGATCCCAAACCAACACAATTAAATTCCTGAGATCTTATGTTGTCATTGGAAGGCACCTCAAGTCCGTGGACCAGATAATGGCGGTACGCGAGATTCGTGAGTGGAGACGCAGATCAACGGCCCGCCCAATAAGGAATAAATTTCCCCAATAGGGTTGTGGTCGGGCGAGGTGAAGTGGGACGCAGCACACTAATCATGCTCTCATGAATTGTATTGCAATATTGTATATTTTTGGAATAAGAAGGACGGAGCGAAGAAGAGGGAAGTCTGGAGTGAGGACATAACTAAAGTATATGTAATAAAATTCATCGCCATCGCGCATCCAAAATGAAACGGCGGGATCCCTGTCAGACATTGAGGGATGATAAACAAAACTGGACATGTTCAACGTGCACACTGTATAGGGGCTGTCGGGTTTCAAGTTCTTGAGCACTGGCACCAACTACATTCATCCTCGCCGTCTGGACAAGCTTTTCGGAATTCAATCCAACGCTTATGGGTACATACGACAGACGTCGTACTTTCTGACTATTGCCACCAACGTGGAACAAGCGCACCAGCCAATCTCCACTGAAGACAAGGGTGATGCCTAAATCGGTCGGTTCGTCCGGGACTGTGGTCTTTGCAACAAGAAGACCAAGCGCTGGGACAGCCGCAACCCCAAGACCGAGATCGAGAAAGATCTCTATGAACCTCTCTGCAAGGTGTTTGAACAAGTTGTTTCAACGTTCAAGCTCGAGCTCGAGCAGCGCATATCGAAGGCTGCTTGGCAGACTTTAACCTCAAGACATTTCCTCGCCTCCTCCTCGACGGCTCGGAAACAATTTCTATGCCAGGGGTCTCCGCCTGAAATGCAAGAAGGCCAAAATCACTCACTGCTACTATGCGTCGCCTTGCGAAGTCAAGACCGAGAAAAGCATGGGTGAAGGAGTTGTGACGCAGGTTAGGTGTCTGCTCGGTATTTGGCACACTCCCAATACATTCTCTTCAATATAACAGAATGGGACTTAAAGCGACGTTGATTTAGAGCCGCCCTTGTCAGACATACTTGATGATATTAAATTCTCTCTACCTGAGGTTCCTGAGCAGTCAGAAGTATATGCCTGGACACCCCTGGTGTTCAGGTTCTAGGTTATGGCCGATTTCTTAATATAGTAATGCACCCTGAGAAATAATTTCCTTCTTTGTTCTGACTCGACGTGCAGTATTACATTGACACCTGGTGCATCGAGGGGCTCTTGTTCGTTCTCATAAAGAATAATGGAATTAACGCCGAGGCATCAAAGCCGCTGACTGTGACATCGCGCCTACGCGCGAGGGCACATTTAAGGCGTTGACGCCAGACTTTGTTTGAGATTTTTCGTTTCTCGGAAAGGGTTCCCCTACTTATCAGTGCAACTCCAATGTTACCGTGTCCAGGCCTGCCCGGAGGGCTATATAACGGTATCGACAATCCACCTCCAACCACCACCTAATAAGGGATAAATTTCCTTAACAAGTTAGCGATCGAGCATGCATAGAATTGGAGTTGGTCGCATTACATAAATCATACTCACACAAAAGCAGAGACTATAGTTAGATACGATAAATTATGGAATAAAAGACAGGAGGGCAGAACTGGGAAGTCAGGAGTGAGGACACTTTGAGAATTGCAGAAGTCATTGCCATTGCACAAACAAAATGAGAAGAGAATCGAACAAGGAAGAAGAGAAAGAAATGGACAACGTCCTCAAGCCAGGGTGCTCACAAGATAGCACCGTTAGAATACATCACTCGATGTTCCTCCCTCGTTAAGAGTCAATCTCTCCATCACCCCTGATACATATAAAACATACACCTTCGGAGAGGCTGCCCAGGTTTCCTGACTCGATCTGGTGAATGTGTCTAGGCTGTGAGGGCCGGGCTGATGTTGAGCTCGCGGAGCCCATTTTCTTCCATGCGCTTGAGGAGGAAGCTGATGGGTGTGGCATAGGTGATGTCGAGGTCCAAGGAAGGTTGGCCACTAGTACCGCCGGTGAGGAGGCCGCCAATGCGTCCGAGACCATCGACAACGACAGAACCTGAGTCGCCCATCTCCGAGAAGGCGTGGGACTTGGAGTCGAACGGGAGGATTGCCCATTCCTTGGACATCTCAGCCTTGTCATCGTTGTGGTAGTCGTAACGGGCGTAGGAGAAAACGTTGTTGGCACGGCCGACGGTCAGGCCGGTGGTGCTGCCGTGCTTGAGCACCATAAGGCACGGTCTGTCGTTCTTGTCGAGTGTAGTCGGGTGACGCATCTCGTCGTCCGGAATGGTGCCCTTGAGCTGCAGAAGACGGTCATATGGATATTTGAAGGGATGGTCATGCGGGCGCTTGGGGTTCATCATGCGGATGAGTTCATGAAGTGGGATGCGGGTGCCGAGGTCGATAGCATTGCCTCTGAAGTTGCTCGCGTCGACCTTGGAGGCGTCGATCTCGATGACGGCCCAGTCCTCGGTATAACCCTCGCCAGTGCCAGTGCCGACGCCGATGGGAGGAGAGAGGATGACATGACCGAGAACACGGTTGTCCGAGGACGCCCAGTGAGTCGCAACGTTCTGGTACAAGGAGTTGACCTCTTCCACCGCCTCCTTCGCCTCGACCAACTTTTCCTGGGCACGCTCGCGCCGCCTGTTTAACTCTTCGTCGTCCCTCCCCTCAACGTACCCAATACGTCGCTCCTGATCCTCGACGTTAAGTCGGTGGCCTCTGATCTCTTTCTTGATGAATTCGAGGTATTTGCTGAACGCAGCATCGCCGAAGAGCATGACGTCATAACGGGGCTCGCTGTCATCCTTACGCTGGAAGTGCTTGTTCTCGTTCATGTCCGGCGTGAAGACGACGTGGCGAGCGGTAACGAGGAGGAGCCTCTCGGTATTCCCGCCCGCGGTAATGAAGAAGCCGCCGGTACCCTCGCTCCAAGGTGTAGACTGGGCACTGATGGGGAGACCGAGCGTAGTGGTAAGAGGCTCGCGGACATCGGCGGTGGCTTCTAGGTCTAGAAGGAAATCGGCGGGCAAGAGGAGCTTGGGGCCGTCAGAGCGGGTAACGACCGATTCGCGGATCTCGACGTCGACGTCGGTGATATTGTACTCCACAAGAAGCTCGTGGCACTTGTAGGCCGCGACGACGCCATCTTCGCCAGAGAGAGATGCAGGAATCACGCCGATCCAGAGGATGACCGGGGCAGAATCCTCGTCGACTATCCCGATGCGCACGACGTCAAGGCTAGTCCACTTCACCTTCATTGAGTCCAGAAGGTCACTGACCTTGAGAGCCAAATTATCTTCCCAGACCTCCTGGATCGGGTGGTTGCCGACGACGCGGAGTTCCTTGCGATCCGGGCACGGCCACCGGCCAGTGGGCTCCTTCCAGAGAGTGGTGCCAGTGCGAGCGACCAAGAGCGGGGGAGAGGGCAGTTTGGAGTAGTAGAACATGGCCTCCTTCTCGGATGGAGGGGACGTGGGCATGATGGAAGAGTTCGGAGGCGGGGGGAGTACGGAAACGCGGAGTAGACGACGAGGGACGGTCCGACAGACTCGGGAGTCAGAAAAAACACGATCATGTGCCTGCGATATAGGGGCCACCGCAAGCGCCACCAAGTTTTGTGGCCTTCTAGACTTGTTTTCGAAACTCGTATCGCACTCGCTCATATGAGTACCTCTGAATCGCCACTCTGTTCCTACTGACTTGCTTTCTTCCTATGACCTCAACAGAATAACGCCCTCGAGTCTCGTTGAAGTCATGATGCCCAGCCTCAATGCCGAGCTCTGTGGAAGGACGCAGAATGTGGATGAAACCTACTTTAATAGGGTGGTTAGGAAAAGGGTTCACGACTCCGGGTTCACAAACTCTTCAATTATGGCCTTCGTCGAGACGTCTGGTCTTTACAATCGCGCCACTCAACACTGGAGCAAGTTCGATGCCACAGCCGACGCCGTCACTGACGCAGAACTCTGTCTTCTACTCCTCCAGATATTCAGAAAGGTCATAAAAAAATTTCGCATCAAGAAGCGCGACATTATCGATACCCATGCCACGACGCTGGATGACGGCGACGGCTCCTGGAACATCTATCCCACAACACCGAACACTCTTCCAGGTTTACTTATATTCGGTTCGGGGCCCAACTTCCACCCCGGGAAAGTGAGACCGAAACCGATCAACTATATGTATTGCGCCTCGCCCTGCGAGGTTATGACTGAAGCCAACTTGAACGAGCAAGTCGTGATCCAGGCCGGCGCACATGCTCGGTATGTCGCGAAGATATGGGCCCAGTCGTCTTCTGACGAGTTTTGTTGTTGTACAGGGAATGCTTCTGCCAACAAGGCAACCGTCTATATGTATACTCCCTCGTAGTGACAGAAAAGCGGGCATTCCTCTTGCAATTCGACCGCAATGGCGTTCTACGCAGCAAGGACGTCAACATCCACGAGAAACCTCAAGACCTCGTTTACCTCATCCTCCTCGTCTGTTCCCCTGACCACTCCGTCCTTGGCTTCGACACCAACGTCTACTGGCGGGGTCAGAAACGTTACATCAAAGCGCTCGGTGGAGAGAACAAACTCGTCGAATACGAGATCGTCAATTCTTGTCCTTTCGTCCTCACGCCAGAGTTTGGCGCTCGTGGGACGACCTGCTGGCTGGTCCTAGATCCCAGCGGGAGGCGACGCGTGATCAAGGACGCCTGGCACCGCCTTACGGCCAGTCGAGAGAACGAGATGCTGGAGAGGGTGAAAGGACTCAAGTATGTCAGTCAGATAGTCGCCTGCGAGGAGATCTATACACTAGCGAGCCTGAGAGGGATGAGGGGCAAGCCTCTCCCAGGTCGTCTCACCGATAAAGTCTTGCGACGCCTCATACTCGGAGCGCACGGCACACCGATCTGGCAGTTCAAGACACCCAAACAGTTCTTGGGCGCCTTTCGCGACGCGGTTGTCGGTGAGGATTTTTGCATTAGCTTGTTCGTCCGATTGTCGCTAACGCTGAACCCATTTCAAGGTCATCAAAATTTGTGGGATAATGGCATCCTTCACCGAGACGTCAGTATCAACAATATCCTCATCAGCGACGATAGCGATGAAGAAGGCTCCCGAGGGACACTCATCGACTTAGACTTGGCGACTTGTTTCGGACCTGACATACCCCTGCCCAACGCCGACAGCAGAACGGTTCGTCCTTCTGCACAAATTCTTCGTATTTCCCGCTGATGGCTTGACTTCCCCGCTGTTTCAGGGTACACTAGACTACTAATCTATCTTCATCATGATGTCCGAAGAGGAAAAGGAGCAAAAGCCACCCGCCATTCTCCTGCCCCACGACCACCTGGACGACCTCGAGTCCTTCTTCTGGGTGTTCTGCCGTGTCTGCATGGGGTACGACGAACACGGGTCCGAAGTAAAGTGCCCAACGATCAGGGGGTGGGAAAGCGAACACCTCATCATCCGGCTGCACAGACGGATATTCCTGCTGATGGACAACGAGTGGCTGCAGCACGATGAAGTCGTGCATAATTTTGGCGCGGTATTCCAGACGCTCTTTGATGGTCTACGAGAGTTGATGAAGGAGCTGTGGATGTGGAAATTCCGTCAGAGGAAGGAGGGCAAGTTGCCGGTCTCGTATGAGGAGATGAACGTGCTTGCGAAGGAGCACTACGCGAGGTTTTTGGAGTTGTTGGACAAGGCGCTTGTAGAATTGGCGGAGGAAGGGGAAAAGGTGCCGTCACCTGCCGCAGCGTCAAGATCTATCGCGCCATCGCACCGACCTGCTCCCTTGTCATCGCATAAACCTGGTCATGCCGCCGGTGTGACGCGAAAGCGCGAGAAGCGAGACGAGGATGACCCGGATGTTAGCGCGTCGGAGGCGCCATCGTCGAAGAGGCCACGGACACGGTTGGAAACTGCAAGATTGGCGGAGGAGAAGGAGAACTTGAGGCCTCAGACGCGGTCGCGGGCCAAAGAGGTGAAGGCTGCAATGAAGAAGGCGGGGCGATGTATGCAGAGCCAGAAGGCCTTCGGCTTCGTCGCGGTTAACTAGTAAGTTTGGGACGACAGAAGCAGCTACTCCAAGGACATTGTAGTAGTATTCATTGTTTTTTTGTATTTTTACTCTTACACTTTCTCGCCTACGGCTTTCTCCAGTTACAGTTGCTCTACAACTTTGGTTCTCCTGCAAAAAAATTGTGATTTCTCTACTCCATACTAAGCCGGAGAGCTCATGGGCAGCCCAGTGGTCGTGAAATCCTAATTAAAAATCTGTGGCCTCAGAGTTGGGCTGATTTTCCTCGGATTTTACGGGATTTGGCTGCTTCGCAGTGCCCCTGAGGGGCATCCGGATAAGGCAGTTCTGACCTCCAAGCCAGAGAGCCACACGCGGGCCAACCTTTCTGGAACTTCAGAGGATTTGGCCGATTCACTGCGCGACGTCTGGGCCAAGTCCAGATAAGGCAATTCTGACCGCCAAGCCAGAGAGAGCCACACGCGGTCACGTGCTGTTGGCCCTCACGAACAATGGCGCGGTCTGTTAAGCGAGGCCACCGCGCTTGAACACCAACCACATCCACCCAGATTTTGTGACTCTGTCGGGCCACAGTTCGATATAAATTTGCGACGCGTGAGTGTTCGTTTCTTTTCTCTTACCATCCACTAACATGGCATCCGAATATCTCAGGACAGCGCTTCTAAATAGCCACTCCGAGTCGATTCGACTCTCTCAAGCCTCTGCCTCGCTCGCAGATCTCATTCTTCCTCCTCAAACGTCCTCTTCTGTACAAACTCCTCCGGCATCACCTGCTCCAAAGAGCGAGAACCCAGACGCTCCCCCTAAAGACTCGTTCGAAACGCCATACAAGAAGCACCACGCTGACGGCCCCGAGGAAGGCTTCTCGAACGTCGCAGTAATGACCCCCCTTCTGGAAGCCGAACTATTTGGCACCACGCAAAGAGCGGACGAAGACTTCTTCAGACGAGTCGTGAAGACGAGGGTGAAACAATCCGCTGCCTCGATTGGTCGGTTCGTCCGGGATTGTGGTCTTTACAACAAGAAGACCAAGCGCTGGGACGGCCTCAATCCCAAGACCGAGATCGAGAAGGATCTCTACGACCCTCTCTTCAATATTTTCGAACAAGTCGTTTCAACGTTCAAGCTCGAGCAGCGCGAGGCCATCCCCACGTTCAACATCCAGATCAAACATGTCGAAGGCTGCTTGGCAGACTCTAACCTCAAGACATCTCCCGACCTCTTCTTCTACGGCTCGGACACCAATTTCCATGCGGAGGGTCTTCAGCTGAAACGCAAGGAGAAGGCCGATTACCGCTACTGCGCGTCGCCTTGCGAGGTTAAGACCGAGAAAAACTTGAGCGAAGGAGTTGTAACGCAGGTTGCGGTGTATGCTCGGTATGTGGCATACTCCCAATAAGTTTTCTTCTTCTAACCCCTTGGTCTCCCGATAGTCAATGCTTCATTCAGCAAGGGAACCGCCATTATGTTTACTCCCTTGTCATCACTGAGGATCGCGTGTTCCTCCTGCAGTTCGACCGCAACGGGGTCTTACGTACCCGGTCATTCAACTTTCACGAGAAGCCAGAGGACTTCATTTACCTCATCCTCCTCGTCTCATCTCCCGACTGCGCCACCCTCGGGTTCGATACCAACGTCTATTGGAAGGGAGACAAACGATACATCACCACCCTCAACGAAAAAGGGGAACACGTCGAGTATGAGATCATTAAGTCAGAACCTTTCTTTCAACGACGAACGATTCGCGGTCGCGGCACACGTTGTTGGCTTGTCCAAGCCAATGGCACGATGCGAATCATCAAAGATTCATGGCAGGCCGAAGGGCGAGATCCTGAACACAACCTACTGCAGAAAGTCGAAGGTCTTCCAGGTGTCGGTCAGATGATCGCCTTTGAGCCGGAGAACCTGTCAATTGCGAAATTGAGGGGTATGGAAGGGCAAAGCTTTCCCGACGGCATGGTCGATCGCCTGTTTCGTCGCATTATCCTCCAGGCATATGGCAATTCCATAAGCAAGTTTACGAGTCGGATGCAGCTTTTGTGTGCATTCCGCGATGCTGTGGCAGGTACGCAGACACTCTTATAATTATGAGAACACCGTTAATGTCAGTAATACAGGACACCAGCGTATGTGGGAGATGAATGTTATCCACCGAGACATCAGCGTCAACAATGTGCTCATTGGCACGGACGGCGCGGAAGAAGGGTGGAGGGGTGTCGTTATCGACCTGGATATGGCCGTATTCTGGGAGCGCGAACTGACCATGGCTCTAGTCGATTTTCGGACGGTACGTTTTCCTCCATCTTTTATGTACATGTGCCTAATAGCTCTATTCTGATATTTTCAGGGCACGCGGGCCTTTCAATCTCTATTCGTCCTCAACAGTGAAAAAGACAGGGGCAAGAAACGGATTCTCGCTCATGACTACCTGGACGATCTTGAATCCTTCTTCTACGTCTTCTGCTGGGTTTGCATGCACTACGACGCTGATGCAAATCTACTCAAGGACCCACCTCTCAGAGAGTGGGAGAGCGAGAGCATCAAGTTAGGGTACTTGTCTAAGAAAGAGTTCCTCACGAGCGATCCCATCGAGCACGATCACAACGAGGTCATTGACACTTTTGGACCCATCTTCCAGGAGTTGTTTGATGCCCTTCGGGCATTCTTCCGCGAAAAGTACTACTGGAAACTCGAGAACAGGAACTCAATGCCGATCACGATCGATGCGATGCTACCTCGCTCAAAGAAGGACTATGCGACTTTCCTCAAGCTATTCGACACTGCAATCGAAGCCCTGAAAAAGGAAGAAGCGACATCCTCCTCAAGTCCTCCTGCCCCGCCACCTGCCCACACCCTCACACTTCCATTTGCACCTTCTCCCCATTCCAGCCAGCAAGCCGAGTCATCGGGGGCCCTAAAGCGTACCCGAGACGAGCGAGATGCAGGTGAAACTGAGATGGATGTTGATGGAGCAGAAGCACCCCCAGCTTCGAAGCGAGCCTTCACTGGATCGACGTCGAACTCACAACCTGGGGGGACACCAGTGGCAGCCGCAGGGGCAGCCCCTGCTCTGAGGCGGTCCTCGAGGTTCCGGAATGGGTCCGGTCAATCAGTCCAAGCGAACGTCGAGGTTGCCCCAGCACCAGCTGGCAGGCAGTCGACGAGGTCGAGGAATGGATCCAGATCAACCCAACCCGCGGAGGCGTCCGTCAATACCGATGCCTCGACATCGAATGCGACACGGACACCATCAACGAATTCAAACGGTCAGAGAGAAACAACACAGAGGGCTCGGTCAAGAGGAGTGAGGCAGACGACGAGGACCAGGACACAGTCAGGTGGGGCGACGGCGGAGAGGCCGAGCACTCAATCCGGTGATACGACGGGTCTTCGCCGCGGTCGTTCGGCTACGCGCAAGGGCGGAACATAGACTTCTTTGGGCTGCTCAAGGCTCTTTTTCATTTTTCATTTCATTTCTTCGTTATCCATGCATTTTGTATCTTTAGACCTCTCATCTGTCTGCTTATTTATTGAATTATGTATTCTATTCGGTCTCTGGAATTTGTTTGACCATCCAACAGCAAATTGTTTGAAGCATAGCCATTAACAAGAGCCAATGCGAGACAAGAAGGTGTCAAATAAAACCAACGGGGAATACCTAAAACCGAACTCTTCTTCCCATTCGTCCCGAGTTTTGAGTTGACAACTGATCGACAACTGACACTACATCCTCTCTACAATCAGCGGGCTACGTTGATATTGTAAAAATATTATTTTGAGTGCGGTGCGCTTGCGGCACTACACTTACCGCCGTTTCGATGTTTGGGCGCTGTGCTGCAAATTGAAGATCCGCCCAAACGATGCAGGCACTTGGCTGGTCGTGCAATATTAGCAATTCAGATTCGAAGTCTGTGTCACCAGCACCGAAATTTCTGTGGTACATGTACTCACGGGCCAACCTTTCTGGAACTTCAGAGGATTTGGCCGATTCACTGCGCGACTCCGTCTGGGCCAAGTCCAGATAAGGCAATTCTGACCGCCAAGCCGGAGAGCCACACACGGTCACGTGCCGTTGGCCATCAAGAACAATGGCACGGTCTGTTAAGCGGGGCCACCGCGCTTGAACACCAACCACATCCACCCAGATTTTGTGACTCTGTCGGGCCACAGTCAGATATAAATTTGCGACGCGTGAGTGCTCGTTCCTTTTCTCTTACCACCCACTAACATGAGCATTGACTATCTTAAGAAGGTCACCAGCAACAGCTTCAGGTTCAAATTGACGCAATCTGAGTCCATCGAACCATCGCAAGTCGCTCTTCCCGAAAGCGAATCTCATCCACAAACACCCCCTCGAACCCCAGAGCCCGAATCTAGAGCTTCCGGTTCGAGCGAAACACCCCTCAGACGAAGCTGCCACGGAGCCGCCGACGGCTTTTCGAACATCGCCGCCATGACACCCATTTTGGAAGCCGAAATCAAGGGCAGCACCCAGGACGTCGATAACAACTTCTTCAATCGTGTAGTCAAGCAGAGGGTTCGCCGTACTGGAGTCACCGATGCTTCGATCACGCAGTTCGTCCGAAACTGTGGCCTGTACAACAACAACACGAAGAAGTGGAACAACATCAAAAAGCCGAAGCTTGAGAAAAAGCTTTACGAGCCTTTCTACAAATTATTTCAGAAAGTGATCTCATCCTTCAAGCTTGAGAAGCGCCAGGCCATCAACACGTTCAACGTCAAGATCCAACACATCGAGGGCGACACAGGTGACACCTCAATCAAGACATCTCCCGACCTCTTCATCTACGGGTCGGGGCCCAACTTCCACTCGGATAACCTCAAACTGAAGTTCGAGGAAAAGGCCGACTACAAATACTGCGCGTCGCCTTGCGAGGTCAAGACAGAGCGCAACTTGAAGGAAAAGGTTCTGACGCAAGTTGGTGTATATGCTCGGTATGTTGTGAAGCCTTGGTTCTTATTCCTCTTCTGACTTCATCTATTCAGCCAATGTTTCATGCAGCAGGGGAACCGCCACTACGTCTACTCTCTGATCATGACGGAGAAGCGCGCATTCCTTCTACAGTTCGACCGCAATGGGCTGTTGCGCAGCAAATACATCAACATTCACGAAAACCCCAAAGATTTTGTCTACCTCATTCTCCTCGTCTCCTCTCCCGATTGCACCACTCTTGGATTCGACACCAGCATCTATTGGAAGGGAGACAAGCGTTACATTAAAACCCTGAATGAAAAGGGCCAGCAAGTCGAATACGAGATTCTGAAGTCGAAACCGCTCTTTCAGCGGCGAACGATCCGAGGGCGTGGGACACTTTGCTGGCTGGGCAAAAACCCTGAAGGCGAGCTTCGTGTCATCAAGGATTCTTGGCAGGCCAAAGGTCGTGGTCTGGAGTCCGACTTGCTACAGGAGGTGGAAGGTCTCCCAGGCATTGGTCAGATGGTCGCTTTTGAGCCAGAGAAGCTGACGATTGCGGCCTTGAGAGGGATGGAGGGGGAGAAACTGCCTATTGGGATGGTCGACCGGCTGTTTCGTCGCATTATCCTCCGCGCATATGGTCAGCAGATCGACAAATTCACGAATCGCAGGCAACTTTTGCATGCCTTCCGCGATGCCGTTGCAGGTGAGTTTGTTGGGCTATTCATATAATATCATCGTTGACGGGTCTTTCAGGTCATCAGAGACTGTGGAACAGGAATATCATTCATCGCGACATCAGCGTCAACAATATTCTCATCGGCGAGGAAGGTGCTGAAGAAGGTTGGAGAGGGCTGCTTATCGATATGGATATGGCAGTCCGCTGGCAGCGAGCTGCTACAATGGCTGCAGTGGACTTCCGAACTGTGAGTTTTCTATACCAGAGCGTTGGCCGCATTTCTGATATGTATTTCTTTATCACAGGGGACGAGGGCTTTCCAAGCGATCCTTGTAATTAGCAGCGAGAAGGACAAGGCGGACGGGAAGAGGCTGTTGGCTCATGACTATCTTGACGACCTTGAATCATTCTTCTATGTCTTTTGCTGGGTCTGCATGCGCTATACCCCCACTGGCGAACGAGTCAAGTCCCCACCTCTCGGGGACTGGGAGACTGGAACTCTTTCAGCAATGATCTCAACGAAGTCGATCTTCATCAGTCCCATCGTAGCCGAACACAACGAACTCGTCAACACTTTCGGGCAAGCCTTTCAGGACCTGTTTGACGGGCTCCGAGATTTCACGCTAGAAATGTACAAGTGGAAGCTCCTCAATAGAGCCACAATGCCGAACAAGCTCGAGGAGATGACGCCACATTCCGACGAAAACTATGCCAGGTTCCTCAAACTCGTTGACAAGGCTATTGTAGCGCTGGAAAAGGAGGAGCAGGGGGGACAGCAGCCGGACCCAGGCCCGTCTTCACAGCAGGGCCCATTGTCCAGTCCATCCGAACAACCTTCAGTCCTAGCACCCCGACGCTCTAATCCTGGTTCCAGCCAACAAATTGAGCCATCCAGCAGCATGAAGCGTACCAGAGACCAACGGGACGCCGACGAAACTGAGATGGATGTTGATGAACAAGATGGGCCACCTGCGCCAAAGAGGACCCAGACGAGATCACCGACTCAATCCCTTTCTGGAATAGCACCAGCAGCTTCGACAGATGTTGGTGCCACTGGGACTAACCCAGTTGCCCCTGCTCCGAGGCGGTCATCGAGGTTGCAGGCTGGACCCGTTCAATCAGTGCAAGCGATCGTTGAGGCTGCCCCGGCCCCAGTGGCGAGAAGACGATCAACGAGATCGAGGAACGGATCGAGGTCAATCCAACCAGCAGGGGCACCCATCAATAACAACGCTTCGTCCTCGAACGGGACCCAATCTAGGCCGCGTAACGGTTCGGCAGGCTCAGGAGGAAGGCAGACAACAAGTAGAGCGCGATCTGGAGAGGCTAGAGATACAACGAGAGTCAGGGCGC
The DNA here is from genome assembly GCA_013376435.1 of Cyclocybe cylindracea. NCBI lineage: Eukaryota > Fungi > Basidiomycota > Agaricomycetes > Agaricales > Hemipholiotaceae > Cyclocybe > Cyclocybe cylindracea. The sequence goes on from MPNV01003049.1 coordinate 1,619,853, forward strand.
CATTGGAAGGGACGAGCGGGGAATTTACTGGCGTGACGGGTCTTCGACGCGGTCGTTCTACTACGCGCAAGGGGGGCGAAGCGTAGACATTTTTTTTTGGTTTTTGAAGCTCTTTTACTATCATTATTCTTTTTTTCTTGTTTATGCATTGCGTATCATTCAATTTCCTTCTCTTCATGCATGTTAAGTTCTATCTCTCACAACCATTCGATACCCCAGCGACAAACGCTCGAAATTTAGTCAACAACAGGGGTCAGCGACAAAAGAAAACACGAGGTAAATGTGGCGGATTTCACAACTGCGCAGTCCTGAGCCCTGATTCTGTGGTCCAGGGGTTGAGCCGAAGCTCCGGTGCTCAATCCCCCCACACACTGTAAGGGACATTTTCTTCTAAATTTTAGAGGAATTGGGTGCAGGCGCCCACCCGGATCGCGGTCACATGTCGTTAACCTCAGTAGTGATGAGGTAGGCCACCGCGCTTGAACATCAACCACATCTATCCAGCCTCTGCAACTCCGCCGAGCCACAGTTAGACATAAATCTATGACGCGTGAGTATTCCTTTCTTGTCTCTTACCACCACTAACATACCATCTCAATATCACAGGACAGCGGTTCTAAACAGCCACTCCCAGTCGGTTCGATTTCGGTACTCTCAACCCTCTCTCCTCGACCAAATCCCTGTTCCTTTCATTGAGGCCTATATCGACCCAAAAGTGCCTCTTAGCACCCCAAAACGTCCACGCACTCAAAGTTCCTCAGTCGGTGGCGACACTCCTGTTAGGATTCTTATCGGTCAAGTAAATGGCCCCGATTCTCGAAGCCGAAGTCAAAGGGACGACGCAGTGGGCGGACGAAGATTTCTTCGAGAGAGTCATCAAGCTTAGAGTCCGCGATTCAACTCAGGATGTCACTGACGATTCCGTCGCCAAATTCCTAGAGATCTCCGGTCTATATCACTGCGATACCAAGCAATGGAAGGACATTAATCCAACAACCAACGAACCTGATCTATACCCTCATTTCCTCAATATTTTCCAAACTGTCATTCAATCGTTCGGCATTAGCAATCGCAAAGCCATTGACAGTCACAAGACGAAGATGTCTCACATAGAGGGTTCCGAAAGCATGGGGGACAGTGACCTCAAGACGTCGCCCGATCTCTTTATCTTCGGAACGGGTATAAATTTCCATGGTACAGACGTGAAGCCAGAGCCTACCGCCGAATACGCCTATTGTGCATCACCCTGCGAAATCAAGACCGAACACAAATTTTCAGAGAAGGCTGCCACTCAAGTCGCCGTATATGCTAGGTGGGTCGCAAATCCTCGACGTCTAGTCCTCATCTAACGTATCCCCAATCTCAGGCAATGCTTCATGCAACAGGCCAATCGCCGATACGTGTACTCTCTTGTTATTACCGAGAAACGCGTGTTTCTGCTTCAGTTTGACCGTAATGGAGTACTGCGCACCAAGGATATCAATATTCACGAGAGACCCGCCGACTTTGTTTATCTCATCCTTCTGGTCTGTTCCCCCGATTGCTCCATCCTTGGTTTCGACACCAGTATCTTCTGGAAGCGAACGAAACGCTACATGAGAACGCTCAACGAGGATGGTGACTGGGTCGAATACGAGATCGTCGAGTCCCGTCCATTCTTCTATCGACGGACCGTTCGCGGCAGGGGCACAACTTGTTGGTGCGTAAAGGACTCGAGCGGCCGCTACCGCGTCATCAAGGACTCCTGGCAGTCTGAAGGTAGCGATCCAGAGAAGGATTTGCTGCTGGAGGTCAAAGGTCTCGAAGGTGTTGGTCAAATGATCACCTGCGAGGCGCGCAAGTTGACAATCTCGTATCTGAGGGGGATGGAGGGCCGTCCCTTGCCAAATGGATTGGTCGACCGCCTGTTTCGTCGCATTATCCTCAAAGCGCATGGAAGACAAATTGATCAGTTCGAGAACCGCAAGGAGCTGCTGTATGCTTTCCGAGACGCTGTGGCAGGTCAGGATCTTCTTCGTGCCTGGTTGTTATCTCGTCACTGATGTTCTGTCCTCAGGTCACCGAAACATGTTCAACAAAAACATCATCCACCGTGATATCAGCACCAACAATATTTTGATCGGCGGAAAGAAAGCCAAAGCAGGTTGGAGAGGTGTGATCATTGACATGGATATGTCCGTTCACCGCGAGCAAACCATGGCCGAAGTCGACTTCAGAACGGTAAGCATCATCCGCCTTTGCAATGAAAGCACCTTTGACACATTTCGCTGATATCCCAGGGGACGAGAGCCTACCAATCTATCCTTGTAATAAGCAGCGGGCAAGATAAGGCGAAAGGGCGTTTTGTCCTCCCTCACGACTACCTCGACGACCTCGAATCCTTCTTCTACGTCTTCGCGTGGGTCTCCATGCACTATACTGCTGATGGGACGCCTCTGGAAGCTCCGCCCCTCGCGGGCTGGGAAAGCGATAACCTCCAAGCAGTGCTTGACGGCAAAAAGTCTTTCCTTCTGGCCGAATCAATCGACCCTAAGCACGACGAAGTCGTCGGCAATTTTGGCCCCACATTCCAGAGGCTATTTGACAATCTCCGCAAGGTGGTACGCGCGGCCTACACTTGGAAAGTGAAGCACCGGGAACAGCTGCCGCGAAAGCTTGATGAAATGAAAAACCACTCAGAGAAGCACTACGAGCAGTTCCTGGAGTCACTTGACAAGGCGATCATGGAACTGGAAGAGGAAGATCGCCTGAAGAGGAGCATGCGACCACCGCAACTTCCCACTGATACACAAAACCCAGCTGTGGCGCAATCATCTTCATCTTCATCTCCTCAAAGCCCTGCACCTGTACCTGTATCCTCACCTCCACGTGCATCTTCTTCCGGCCAACACTCAGAGTCCTCTGGCGGTTTGAAGCGTAGCCGAGACAAACGAGATGTGGACGAAAACGAGATGCAGGTTGATGGCGAGGGAACCGCGCCCCCGCCCCCGAAGAGGCCCCAGACGAGATCGCTGTCACCAATACCAGTACCAGGTCATTTAACAAAGGCGATTGTCGTGACCAAGGCTGCTCCGGTAGCGAGGAGATCGACGAGGTCGAGAACTGGCGCAACTCAATCAGGAGAAGCAAATATTCAAGAGAACGTGGCGCCACCAGCTCTCAGGTGGTCGACGAGGTCGAGGACTGGGGCAACCACACCAACGCAGGCACCTGCTGCTATCGCCACCTCGTCGATTAGAACCCGATCGAGGTCGCGTAACAGTTCGACAAGCTCAGGAAGGAAGCAAACGACCAGTAGAGAAGCGACGATCCAACCAGGGTCTAGCGGTGCAAGAGTGAGGACGCAATCTTCTGGTGCGACAGGTTTTCGATGTGGTCGTTCAGCGACTCGGAAAAGCAAAAGCTAGTAGGCGCCTTAGAGTACCTCACGACAGCCTAGACGGATCTCGTTCAACAGTTGTATTTTTATTCACTCTCTACATATGTTTTCACTTTTCTTTTCGCTTTTTTTTCATATCCAATATTACGCTAGTCTCTGCACGACATTCTGGTGTGAAATAAGCCTCCATAAGCCTCGCCAATTCCTCCGCGACCAGGCGTTCGGTTTTGTCCACTGTTGATTTTTCGTCAAGAATTTGGTTTCGGTGATGACAATGTCACTCCCTGACCACCACCACCACTAGTACTGACAGTCTCGCCACACTCACCGCCGTCGCTCTCCACACCGCCAGATAACATACTCAGTAGAGACATTTTGGCGATGAATTCCTTAAGGTGACTCCAAAGAACCCGGACAGTATCCACCTAGGTCCTCTGGCCTGGTCGCCAGCGTGAACATAGCACTGCAAACCGCAATAATATGCACTTTAAAAGCCCCATCCAAGCTGATGCCCTTGCTGGCTACGGGTCTTGGAGTTCGTAAGTTCCCAACGCGAAGACGTCCCAAAAGCATCTCCGCCTTTGCCTTTGTTTTGTGCATTGAGAGATCGAGCTCGAGGTGAGTGCCCTGGACACCTTCTACGCTTTAAGTCTTTACTTATTCTCAGATTTGCAAAGACCACGGGGCACACAGCACACGATGTTTCGCAATGGTCCCAAACCCCCAAAGCGTTCACACCCAAGTCTCGATGATGTTTCGCGAAACTTCTCAATCCAACAACTTCAAAGCCGCGACACCTTTGGTCCATAGAACACACGGCCAACCCGAAACTTTTAACGCCTTCGTTCGGACGGTGGCCTGCACAACAGCATACAGGACGGTCTGCTGATAAATCGGATTGTTATTATTGAGATCGCGAGGATGAAGCAGAAGGCGTACATTCAGAAGTATGTTCCCTGTTTCTGAACGAGGTTCTTTATATTTACAGACTTTTGTGTAGGTGTGCCTTTGCCTCTTTGCTCGTAGGCAAGGCTCCAAAATCCATCTCGTCAAATCGCCTGGTCGACAGAAGACCGTACAGTTGGCAAGACCAAGCTTTCAAATGCTCAGGCGCAGAGTCAGCGTTCAACGTTCATTG
>MPNV01003049.1:1627646-1683016 GCA_013376435.1 Cyclocybe cylindracea
GCAGGGTTGGATGAGCTTCAAGACGTGGACATGGAGAATATGACTTGCTTAATTCATATTATCCTTATTTTGCTTAAAATTATCAGGAACCTACGTACACTATAATAATGAATATCCACTGTCGTTTGACGTTCAGATGGTGTAGATGGTGTAGATGAAAGGAGATGTGTCTCTCGATGATGCGGATAAAGGAGAGGGGTGGTTACCAACATCGAGTGCACTTTTGCCAGCACACTTTTTCGCAGGGTTGCGGGTCCCACTAAGGCAAGCGGCTCGCCTTCATCCGAGCAACATGTTTTTGCTTACTTAGCTCGTTTCGGAGACTGTCGCGTGTTTCCTTTGCTCGTTTGGCCTCCTTGGTGCGATTCCTGGAGTTTCTTGACAATCTCTGTGAGTTTTTGTTGGAGTTTTCGAGTTTTTCTGTATGTATTGAACACTGTATTTGCAAAGAGGAGGTGACTGCTTGGTGGAACTGGAATAAATGGGGCTGTGGTGTTCTTTTGGGGCCGTTTATTGATGCCATAGAGGGTGAGGAGAGTGCGCCTTTTGCCAGGCCGCTACGTTTCTGAGGCATGGCGGACGCGCAAACGCGCGAGCGCAAAGAGGTGAAGTTGACGCGTCGCGCTTTTCGGGTTTTTGCAGAGCGCGTCCTTCCATTTTGGGAAGCATCCGCCCCTGGGACGGTTGCCCAAAGTCAAGACTTCAGTGTCGCTCACTGGAGACACTTCTGCACCCAAAAAATGGGTGGGATATGTTTTTTTTGTCACTTTAAACAGTTTCTCTCGTGTACTTTTTTTACTTTCGTCCTCAATCATGAGATATATGTCAGAAATGGTATGTTTTTCGAGAATGAGGAAACATATAAAAATTCTACACGAAAGAATATGTTTATCCTATCATAAAGTACTCGTTCCGGTATTTATTTCAGCCCTCAGTTACACCGTTGTGGCTACACTGGGAGAGGCCATCCACCAAGCCTGCGTCGGAGTTTGAATTTGGCTGGGCATTGCGAATTGTCCTTGAGTTGAGACGCGATCACGTGTCGTTATACTTTCATTGTCAAATCGCCATTGTGGCCCATATGTAGCGCGATCAACTTAAACCTCAACCACTTCCTCCCATCTTCAACTTCTTGACCAATGGCCAAACCTGAAGCGTACCTATCGTGGATTCAAGAAGCTCTAGACGAGGACTACTTCTCTAGGGTCGTCAGGAAGAGAGTTCGGGACTCTGGGTTCTCCAATGCCTCGATTGCAAAATTTGTCAAAACTTGCAGCCTCTACGATCGTAGGACCAAACGGTGGAACGAAATGAAGCCAGCGACCGCGAAAGCCTCAGATCTTTCTGCGCAGTTCCTGAGGATATTCAAAGAAGTCCTTTCGGCCTTTGGCATAAGGGACCGAACGGTTATTGATACACTTTCGGCGACAACAGAGAATAACGACTCCAAGACAATGCCAGAACTCTTCGTCCTCGGCGAAGGATCCAACTTTAGTGCCGAAGATATGAAGCCGAGTTCCAAAGTGGACTACATCTACTGCGCTTCGCCTTGCAAAGTCTTGACCATGGAAAGCACCGTGACTGAAGACATTCTAGGCCAGGTGGCGAACTATGCTTGGTGCGTTGGATGATTTTGATAGCTTTATTCATTTTACACCTTTCCTTTACTTAGGAGATGTTTCGCGGAGCAAGGAAACCGCTTATACGTTTATTCTCTCGCCATGACGGAGGAGGAGGCGCTCCCTCTCCAGTACGACAGGAATGGGGTTCTGTGCGCCAATGGCGTCAACATCCACGATAGACCCGAAGACTTTGTTCGCCTGATCCTCCTTGTTTGCTCTCCGGACTGTGCCACTCTCGGCTTTGACACTAGCGTCTATTGGAAGGGCAGCAAGCGCTACATCAGAACCGCCGGCGAAGAAAATGAGCTAGTCGAATACGAGATTCTAGACTCCCGCCACTTCTTCTATCGCCGCGAGCTCTGTGGCCACGGCACCGTGTGCTGGCGTGTCAAGGACCCCGAAGGCAGATTGCGCATTATCAAGGACAATTGGTTGATCGAGGGGTGTGATGCGGAGAAGGATCTGTTGCTCAAGCTCAAGGGTGTGGATGGTATTGGCCAAATCGTCGCCTACGAGGAACAGAAGTGGACTATTTCAATGTTGAGGGGAATGGAGGACCATACCGAAGACGACGGACGGGCGGACCGCTTGTTCCGTCGCGTTATACTCGAGGCGTACGGCAAACCGATTGACAAGTTCAAGGATCGCATGGAGCTTCTGTACGCTTTCCGAGACGCCGTCGCAGGTGAGGCGTGTTCGGTTTATACATTACTGAAGCTAACATAGAACTTTCCTCCAGGCCACCAGAACATGTGGAAGCAGAACATTATCCACCGCGACATCAGCATTAACAACATCCTCATTGGCGGGGCAGATGCGCCAAAAGGCCGCCGAGGTATTTTGATAGACTTGGACGTTGCCGTTCAGTGGGAGTACTGGGGGTCCATGCCTGCGGTGGATGTCGGAGTGGTAATGAGCTGTTCTATCGATATATTTGATGCCACGTTCATGAGTCTTTGTCTGGATTCCAGGGTACGAGAGCTTTTAAATCGATCTTTGTCCTCCGGAGCGAGCTAGACAGGAAGGAAGGACGAATGCCGCTCGCGCACGACCATCTCGACGACCTCGAATCTTTCTTCTACGTGTTTTGCTGTATTTGCATGAGTCAAGACTTGCAACACACGAAAATCGAGTGTGAGGAGCTCCAAGCCTGGGAGGACAACAAACCTGTGAATGCGATGGCGAGAAAGTATCTATTCCTGCTGTCCTCTCCCTCTTGGCACAACCACATAAATGCGTTCTTCAACTTTGGAAGAGCCTTCCAAGAACTGTTCTACTCACTCCGGGATTGCTTGCGAGGATGGGTGGAGTCGAAAGCTGCCATGAGGAGGAGACGGGAACGGGTGACCGACCTCGAGAAGATACGACGCTACTCTGATGAGCATTATGCCACGTTCTTGGGGCACATCGACACTGCAATCAAGGAGGTAGAAGACGAAGAGCGGAGGTGGAAGCCGATCCCGCAGCCCATCAGCCCCTCCACGCCGCGTCCTCCGTCTCAAGACGGCGTGGCACACATGGATTCAGGTCAGCAACCAAAATCGTCCCGCGGGGTGAAGCGCAAGCACAACCAACGAGGGGCAGACACAGACGGTGAGGACCTTGACCGAGATGACGCTGCCCCAGCACCGAAGAGGCCGCGGACGAGATTATGGGCCAAGTCGCGACCTGGGGCGACGACGCCGGCCGTACCCTCTGAACCATCCGCTAGGAGGCAATCTTCCAGATTGCGAACAGGCGCCAAGGAGCTGCAGGAGGTGCCGCCTTTCACCAACGTCACCTCGTCGACTGTGAATGGGCGGCGAGCGAAGTCAGGAGTCAAGCAAACGACAGCGACGGGTTCGAAGAAGACAACTGGAAGACGAGGCCAGAAGCAGTCGGCGAGTGCAAGAGAAACAACGACGGTACAACACCGTCGTGAGGTGAAAGGCCACCGTCGTGGTCGTTCGGCGAGCAGCAGGAACTAAAACGTAGCCGCGACCGATATCGTAACGTTACAACTGAGTAGTCTTCAATTGTAAATATACATGGCGGATACGTTTTCGAAAACGACCTCAATTGAGAAGTGATGTTTGGAAATCTATGGGCCCGAGGTGCTTAGTTGCTCCAGAACTTGAAGACTTCGTGGAGCTAACCACTGAAGAAATTGCCGTCTATGCAGAATACTTGCACGACTTCCATTACGTATAATAAGAGAGGTGTAGTACAAAACGTGTATTAGGTTTTTTGGCATTATAAGTGCAGGAAATGAGTGAGAGGATCCAACTGAAAATGAAGAAAGAGACATCAGATGAACGCGACGAACCAACGAAGAAAGGATAACCGCACCGACTCCTCTATTTTCCTCTCCTCATGCTGGAACCATCAAATCTCCCCATGTCCGCACAGCAATGATACCTCCAACAAACAGACCAACAGCGGAAGCAACGCTAATGTTTCCTGCGATCTTTTCAGGAGCGTAGACTTCTGTACGAAGAAACCTGGAAAAACGCGTCTGAATTAGGCGTAGTCACAAAAAATTGAACCTCTAGGAGCATACCTGGAGAAAGCAGACTCGTTAGGGTCGTTAAGCGCTCGCTGTGAGTGCGGCTGGTGTGGGAGATAGGGTGGTTGGGCGGAGGGTGCTGAACGTCGAGCCATGGTGGAGGTAGCAAGTAGAGTTGAAGTACTAGTAGTACTCTAAGTACGTGAACGTCAGCGCCAGCGGAGACACTCGTGAGAATGCTTATGTCAGCCTCCTGGTTGTCGATCCGTCGTGTCCCAACCTTGCCCTGAACCTTTCTTCTTTCCCCCCAACTGTATCAAAAAAATTCAAGCAGTTTCAGCACACTGTGCGCCAATTTCGAGTCTCCGGAAGTTAGGTATTGATTCCGGATGTCAGCATATCTGGACTTCATCGTTTCTCTGGGACAATTTAGATCATCGGTTTCTTGACAGAAGGTCTTGAAGTGGACTTTTTCTCTTGAAGTGGACTTTTTACCTGGCTTCAGCTCTCTGGATTCCTTAGCTGTTAGCTTATGAGACTATGGCTGCTCTCGCAAATGGATCAATGCCGAAACGAATGTCTCACCGGGATGTCTAATATTGTCAATTTTCCGCTCCTCGGCCTAAGATTACATTCTTTGCTCCGGCTTGCTTACAAGAACGGCGTCTCCACCATACGCAGCAGTCGATGCTCTCATCGGTGCCGGCCGCCCTGCGGCTGAGAGTAGCGGTGGTTTGACGTCACCCCGAGCCTTCCGCTTGCCCGACTTTGCTGACCTCCGCTGGCTCATAGCCCGGGGTCAGACACTGCCATGCACCACCGACAAGCCACTCAAGACACTCCGGGTTCGTAATGTTTGCGATGGACTCCAATCCCGCAGCCATGCATTGTCTATATATACTGGCCATCGATTAACGTTGCTGACCTTGTACCTCCATTCCCTTCTTTTCATCCTCCTCTCACAGATCTGCCCCAATGCATGTCCCATCTGCCTTGACTATTTTCGCGTTGTCGCTGGGATGGGCGAGTGCCAGTCCAACCTCGCCTGACTCCCAGAGCCCTCAATTCTCGGACTGGGGAGATCTGGCGAACATTGCAGTCCGACTCAATTCCAGCCAGCTGGGCCAGCAACTTTTGGCAGACCTGTCAGGTGGCCAGAACTTTACGGTCTTTGCACCGACGGATAGCGCTCGTACGTTTCTTCACGTCTATCTTTCTGAGCTGTGTCTTACGTTGTTTCGCAGTCGAACTCTTCTCATCTCGAGTATCGAGCAACGACACGTTTGCCGAAGTTCTGTCCTACCACATCCTCCCTGGCGACTTCCGCAACACGACTTCGTCTACCGGCGATGGAACAACGACCATGACGGCAAGCTCGACCTCGACCGAGTATTCTACGACCGACGCCAGCACCACAACTGATACCAGCTCCCCTTCGCCGACGGGCACCGCAGCATTATTCGCGAGGCTCTTCGGAACTCGTCGTCGCCGCCAGAACCCCAGCTCCACGTCACAAATCCTCAGCGCAATCTGGCCCAACGACACCGTCGGCCGTACGCTGCTGAACTCTTCCGACTTTGTCTCGCTCGAGGGCAACAAGTCGCAGGTCCTAGCATGGACGAGGAGCGGCGAGACGGGCAACGTCACCATTTTGAACCAAGCGTATGTTTCTCTCTTGATCTGGTACTGATACGTCAACACTGATTTAGTTTTGGCCGCCGCCGCAGGCAAAACATCACGATCGTCAGTTCGTCGACCTTGCGCAACCTGTTCGTGAACCGGATTAGCGGTGTCTTGACCCCGCCGGGCAACCTCTCAACTGCTTTGAGGGCTGTCAACGCTACGGCTGCGAGGGCGATCTTGTCGGTCATCCAAGTGCCTTCGAACGACGGTTCCAATACCTCCGCGCTGAATGCTCTGGAAGGAGCGCGTGGAATTACGCTGTTCATCCCGAACAACCGGGCGTTCACGGCTGAGATCAATCAGACGGTGCAAGGGCTGCAGGGTGTGAACCGGACGGCACTCGCTGCTCTTATTCAGAATCACGTACGTTCTACTCTCCTTTTTCCATCCCTTATCTATTCTCCTTTATTGCTTTTCGCCTACCATATCTGCTCACACTTAGACTTCTACAGTACATCAATGGCACGACTTTGTATGGCCCGAACCTCGCTGCGACGACCGACAGCGTCATCTCCGCCGCGGGCGAGCCATTCCAGTTCTCGACGAACGATACTGGTACATACGTCAACGTCGGAAACAGCTCCATCGCAAGGATCGTCCGGCCTGATGTGCTGTTGAATAACGGAGTTGCGCACGTAATTGACAGGGTTTTGACCTACACCGATGGCAACCCGGACGCCGCCAGCTCTGCGTGAGTCCTCCTTTGTGGCCTTCTATTTTCAGAGTGGGACTTTGTGCTGATGGTGGTCCGTTTGTGTCATAGGTATAATTCTGCGACCTCTGCAGCTACTTTCAGCACGACGGAAACTGCGCCGATTACGAACCCGTACGGTTCGCTAACTTCTTCTGCGACGACTGAAACGACTGCGCAACCAACGACGACCGACTCGTATTCGCAAACGACAACTGATTCTACGACTCCCACACCGACGTCGACTACCGATGCGTCTACCACGGAGATGTTCACGACGATGTCAGGCTAGACGTTGGTTCCGGGTTTGAAATGCGTTTATGGTAACTGTTTGAGCTCGACATAGACATTCGATATTTTACAGACATTTATTTCTTTCGTATTCACCAATTTCATGTATTTCTAGTGTATTTATGCTCTTGCATCGAAAAATAGACTCTAACTGCTGTTCAGGTCTCATAAAACCACATCTGGATTCATGTAGACCACTCTAATTATCTCTTTCTCTTGGCAGCAAGGGAAATATCGTAAAACGTCTCCCGTGTTGCATTTGAGAATAGGGAGACTTGTTGAAAATGAGGCGATGTTAACTCGGATAGCAGCTCATCAACATTGGTCCAAGATTCGTCGAAAGGGTAGTATTGTCGAATGGACACCTCACGCAGTGACTTGGAGTTGAGAGACTGAAGGAGATCCTGTACGAGGTTGGAATAAGGCTGGACATCTGGGGAATAGATAATCGCTATGTCAAGCTTCTCGAGAGACGTGTTCCATTGCAAGTCAGGTGTAACAGCGGGGGTATTGTGTCCAGGAGCTACGAAGCAGGTAATCAGGTGTTTGCATATTCGCATTTCACGAAAGAGAAACCTACGTGTAAACTCGCTTTGATAACCACATTTCCAGAGGAGGCGTCTAATGTTGGCTCCTTGGAGTTTCAAGAACTCGTTGACTTGGGACGTTTCGAAGTTGTCGACTTCTAGAGAAAGATCGGCGATGGGGGGTATCTCTTCTAAGGACATGATCCATTCCAGAATATGCTTCGTATATACCGATATCTCGAGGGTTTTCAACGACCGAGGGAGGACACGCAGGGGTTGCTGGTGCGCAGTGCTCGTCGCCGGTCCCTCCCACAGCGAGCGGAAATGGAGCTCCTCCAGTCTCGGAAATGCGCACACCAGGCTACTAAGCTGGGCAAACGAACGAAAGTCGAACGCGACTTCGAGCGAGGTGATATTGCTGAAGCATTCCGCGAGCAACTTGACCGGGAAGTTGTTCGTCGCGCGGAAGAAGAGGCTGTCTCTCCCGATGTAGAGCTTCTTGACCTGCTTGAGGGGCTTCAAGTAAGGGACGAGGAGCCGGATTTCGCGTGCGGTGGAAAGCAGGATCTTCAGGTTTGTGACGAGCGGTGAGATGCTGGACAGTGGGGAGCTAAATAGGTCGGGAACTTCGTTGATGATAGAGTCGGCAAGACGCTGATTTAGATGGAGGTGGGAGAAGACGCGATATCGAGTTAGGGCAAGCCAGGTCCTGCAGACGAGTCCGAAAGTCGCGAGTGATTCTCTGTCCTTTTCCAGGTGGTCGAAAAATGCGATGAGGAGTTCAACGGGTATATGGCGCTGATCCTGGGCGACCTCCATCATTTGACGACGTTTCTGGTCTTTGCTGCGAGTCTCAGCTTCTCTATACTGTCTGTCACGTAAGCTTCAAGCTTTAATGTTAGTAAACAACTCTCAAGTGATATTTATACGCCCTATATTTACCCTGAGTCATGACAACTTCGCTACCGTCTGCTTACACACAAAGTCGGTGTCCACTGTCAAGAGTAGGCCGCGCTTAGCCGGGTGAGAGCTAATAGATTCAAGTTAAGCGGGTGGGCGAGCAAATGTAAAACAATAAAATACCGAGTTCCAAAGTCCTTCAGCAGTTTCAAAGTAGGTCAAAGTGTTGACGTCGATGTCGGCTATAATCTCCCACGCCCCCTGTTTGTCCGTTTGTCCGAAGCCGAAGCCCAGTCACTATCCTCCAACGTTCTTCGCCTGCACCTCTCGGCACTCCCGCCAAATCTCCGTCTAACAGTTGTCGCAATTCTATGCAAGCCGTGAAATACCTCTGCAAAATTGCAAAGAAGTGCTCTGGAACGTTCGGGTTTGCACGTTCGGCCGCGACTTGACAAACCACCGAGGCCTAGTTGGTCGGCACAGCTGTTTTCTATGCTGGTGCCCGCTACGTCTAATTGCAATCGCAATAGGAACGCAATTTTGCCAAGGACAATTCCTGTGGGGCTTATCGCACACGGAAGCCTAACCGACCACGATTTTCCAACTTGTTGCGCAATCGCAACATTGGAGTACGCCATTTTCTTTTTCCAGCCGTAAAGTGAATCCTCCTATTTCTCACAAAGTATCATCTGATCCATATACGTTATTTTAGTGTATCAGATAAGGTATTCAGAGGGTGCAAGAATCGCGGGCCAGAACCTCCCAATACGGGCGTCGTGATTGCGTACCATATTGCTTCGGCATGGCGTTTCCTCCAGCGTTGGAAATACGGTCAATAGATCTCATATAAATGAGCTGGGAGCCGTGATGGACACCTCACTGCCAGTGCTCCCATTCTGACAAGGACCTCTACGCTCTTCTCAAAATCGACATGGCTCCCTCCGTTGCTCAACTCGAATCTGTCACCGCCACGGTTGACCCAGTACAAGCTATCAAGGAAAATATCAAAGCCCAACCTAAGGCCGAAGCGACCGAGGACAAGGTAAGTTCAATACTGTCGTCGATTTGAATTTGAAACTCATCAACTCTTTCAAGGGACCTTCCTACCCCTTCTACTATCCCTACTTCGACGTCAACGAAAAATTCTCTCCTCTCGAGATTTTCGGTGAGATTTCTTCTGTTTGATTTTTTTTGAACTTCTCTCATCATGCACCAAATAGAGCACGATGAGCCTGGTCTTCGTGCGGACCCCAAAAAGCCACACCTGCTCACTCCCAACGTCACTACCACCGACATCAGCCCTTACCTCGGCACAGAAGTCAAGGGCGTCCAGATCTCGCAATTGAGCAAGGAAGGTCTCGACGAGCTAGCCCTCTTCGTTGCTGAGAGGAAGCTCGTTGTCTTCCGCGACCAGGACTTCAAGGACATTGGGGCGGACCGTCAGATTGAGATTGCCAAGTACGTTTACTTCCTCTCGCGCCATGAATCGGGTTCTAAACTCACTCTACCAGGCACTTCGGGCCCATTCAGAGGCACCCAACCTCCGGCAACGTCAAGGGTTACCCTGAATTCCACGTCGTCTATCGTGACCCTAAGCACGACTTCTTCCGCGAGTACTCGGGTGCTAACCGCGCCAGCCATCTCCAATGGCACTCGGACGTCTCCTACGAGAAACAGCCCCCCGGCACCACCTTCTTCTTTATCCTCGATCAGGTACCAATATCCTTACCTCTGACTCGATTCGCACATCCTGACCAACATCTCGCAGCCCGAAGTCGGCGGTGGCGACACCCTCTTCCTCTCGCAAGTTGAGGCGTACAAGCGTCTCTCGCCCGAGTTCCAGAAACGCCTTGAGGGCCTACGCGCTGTCCACTCTGCCGTAGCCCAGGCCGAGTTCTCCAAGAAGCGGGGCGGACCCGTGAGGCGCGAGCCCGTCGAGAGCGAGCATCCCCTCGTCCGCGTGCACCCCGTCACCGGCGAGAAGGCGCTCTACATCAACCAGGGCTTCACCCGCCGCATCGTTGGGTTCCGCGACGAAGAGTCCGAGTACCTCCTCAGGTTCCTCTTCGACCACATCTCGAAGGGCGCGGACTTCCAGATCAGGGCACGCTATGAGCCCGGGACCGTCGTTGTCTGGGTACGTTTTCATTGAATTTCGTCCGATTTGGCGATTTTGGTTCTGATCACCTGTGTGTTGTAGGACAATCGCGTCACCGCACATTCTGCCATTCCGGACTTTGCGTCGACTTTCCGCAGGCATGCTGTGCGCCTGACGCCTCAGGCTGAAGTGCCTGTTGAGGCCAAGGCTTGAACGACGGGCTTAAATATAGCTGCTTCGCGATATTGTACTTCCAAAATCCAAATTCATTCTATGCGTCTTTTCTTCTTTGGCTTTCGTTGTTTCCTGCCTTCTGTCTGTTACTTTGAGATATTCTTTTCTGTGTGCTCATTCCGCTCCGTTTCATTATCTGAGGTACAGGCGAACTTGTGAACTTGGTACTAAGTCTTCTGTAAAATTCGGACCGTACAGAAGACAGCAAGAACATAATTGCAATTGGGAGAATTGTAAGTTTGGGTCAGCAGTAGGCATGGCGCGAATTAAGGAAGTGGAGTGAGTAATGTGTAGTACATCTTGTACGCTGCTGTAGCCGAATACCGGCAGGTTAGGTAGTTAGACAACAAAAACGGGGGTTGAAGGTAACAGTAGTCAAAATTGCACAAAAAGGGAGATAGAGGGGGGGCCAGTAGAAAGAGACAAGTTCGCATAATACCGACCGCAGTAGCAGGCCTGACGCGTTAAACGCAGAGCCTGTTGTCGGCCACCCTAAACCCATTGACGCCGTCGAGATGCCAGGTGCTGAAGCAAGCACTATCCCAATATGCCACCGTGAAGGTGGCTTACTGGTTTTTGCACTCCTCCGGGTTCACGTTCTTGGCAGCGTTAGGTCCTGCACCACGACCCTTGGGGGGCGCACGTCGGCGCACTGGGACGTCATCGTCATCGTCCGAGTCCTAACAACCACAGAAAGAAAAATGCGTCAAAAAAGAAGAGGGAAAATTGGAGTCAATCATCACGGCAGATTTAAAGCGGCGAGGAACCGTGATCACTGACATCGTCGAATTGGCCATCATCATCTTCGTCATCATCTTCGTCGTCGTCGTAGTCATCGTCATCATCGTCCATGACCTCATATTCCAGTGCTTTTCCGGTGAAATAGTCGACGGCCCGTGGGATGATCTGCCGATGCTGTTAGCAAAACATAAGGACAGCGAAGCGCGAAAACATACCTTCTCCTTGAGATCTTCGCCGATCTGGTAGTCGACTTCGAGTTTCTCCTCGAGGTCGGCGATCTCATCGTCGTCGTAGTCACCAGCCTCGATGCCTTCTTCGGTAGGCGGGACTGGAGGGGAGAAGAAGTTGAAGAATGAGTCGGTCGGACGGGCTTTGCGGACGAGGCGAGTTCGGTTTGTGTCTGGATCTCGGTCGGTGATTGAAAGACAAATAAATAGCCTTATGAGAACGTACTTTTGTTTCTCTGCTTCTTAATCTCAAACTCTTTCGTCAGATCCTTGTCCTCCTTCCACTTGATGTCCGTTCCGAGAGCGCGATCGTACACGAAATCGCCCGAATAGCCGACTTCTTCCTGGTACAGATACGTCTTCTCCAGAACCTCGTTTTCGAAGAACTCGTTTTTGCTGAAGACAAAGAGGATCTTGAATCCAGGCTTGCCTTCGGGACTGTCTTCCTTGAGGTATTCCAGCCGAACATCAATGAGGTATTTGAGGGCGGCGGCATCCCTATCGGTGATCAGATCGCTCAGACCGACGTGATTTCGCAGCGCGGTCAGCCAGAACTCCGGGATGCCTTCCGATGCGGGGGTGACATCTTTGGGGAGAGGTGTGTAATCTTCGTCGTCTTTGATCGAAGCTTTCTCGCCAGACTCAATCTCGTCCGAGGTGGGTGCCGCTTTGCCGTTGATGATGGCGTTCCGCCGCTCGTACAGTGGCTTTTGAAGCTCGAGATACTGCAAAAGGGATAGAGTTAGACCATCCGATAAACGATTGTGGGGCGATGGGAGTTCTCTCCCTGCACGAAACCCCATCCAGGTTGATTCGCGACACACCTTCTTCTCCAGCTCGAGGCACTCCCTTTTGTACTGGTTATGCAGCTCATTCTGCTTCACCTGCACGCCTTTGAGAGCTTCGACGTTCAATTTGATTTCGACCGGTAGACTTTCGATATAACCAGAGCTCTTGCCCAGCAGCCCAGCGAGCTTGCCTTGCACCATTTCAGCCATGTGCTCCTCGAGGCCTGCAAGCGATGGGCCGCCTTCATCGTCGCCTCCAGTTTCGGCCTCGTTATCCTCCGAGATGTCTGGGACAGTGGGTCGCGAAAGACCGAGCGCGATGGGTGCTTGTGTCAAAGGAGTGTTTTGCGGTGTTGGAGCCGTCGCACCAGCGACTCCGATGGGAACATTGGACGACATCCTAACGGCGAAAAAAATGTGGTGGAAGGGGAGATTTGGAAAGCGCGTTTGGCCTGATCAGTAATCTAAGCGGAGTCTCAGCGGAGCTCGGAATCCGCCGGGACTCTCAGAAACTGCAGTCTGCCACATCTCCATCCTTTGACAACCCGATGCCTGTGTAGAAATGAACTTCAGCAATGTCCTGATTCAAGGTGGCAATTTCTATCAAGGGAACAGCAGTCTAAAGTCACATCCGTCTCCCGGAGACCCTGGTTCTGCAGGTGGGTTCCTTGATCATGAAATCGCGCACCAATTAATAAAGTACTGTTGGTTCTAGGTATAGATGAGCTTCGAAAAAAAAAATCCCTTGGAGCCTTCCACAATTCGTCTAAACGCCATGACCCCCCACGTTGCTCATCATGAACGCGTGAAATTGTCCTCAAGCAAATTATGGCATGGATTGAAGACGACGAAAACCGACAGTTCCTATTGCTGTCTGGACCAGCAGGCTCAGGGAAGTCAGCTATTGCTCAAACAATAGCGGAAATGTGCTTCAACCATGGATTACTTGCAGCTAGCCTCTTCTCCCGCCTCTCAGCGCATCGCAATGGTACCATCAGATTCGTCGCG
This sequence comes from Cyclocybe cylindracea, assembly GCA_013376435.1. Classification (NCBI taxonomy): domain Eukaryota; kingdom Fungi; phylum Basidiomycota; class Agaricomycetes; order Agaricales; family Hemipholiotaceae; genus Cyclocybe; species Cyclocybe cylindracea. The sequence goes on from MPNV01003049.1 coordinate 1,640,942, forward strand.
ACTCTGGCCTATCAGCGTGCATTGTCTATACCTGGAGCGAAGTCACTTATAGGAGCATCTGTGGAACAGGATAAAACCATTTTTTCCCGCACGCTTGAAGACCAGCTGCAATGTCTGATTGTGAAACCCCTTCAGCTGCTTTTAACAAGTTCAGTCATCTCAAGACCAGCAACGACCCACATCTCCCAGTTCGGCAGATACAGCTCCGACCCTGCTTCATTGCTGTGGATGGACTGGACGAATGCGAAAATCCACAAGATCAATAACACCTACTGGACGTTCTTGGGACAGCTTTCTCGATGAGCAAACCGAAGATACGTCTGTCATTACTGATCTGCAGTCGGCCGGAGTACGAGATACGCAATTGCTTCAGTGCTCAACCTCTCAAGACATTGACACACCATCTGGCCATTGATGTGACATACAAAGCTGATGAGGATATTACGCGACTCCTGAGTCCTTTCCTCAAGTTTCGATGAGATCATCGCCCATTTTCCCTCAAAAGCTTATCTGCCTCCCCACTGGCCATCGTCTCTCGATATCATGCGCATAGTTCAACAATCATCCGGCCAATTTAGTTATGCTGTCACAGTCATGAAGCACATCTCTTCGTATCGTCCCTTTCCACCCAGGAGACTGGACATCATCTTTGGGCTAGAGACAACCAAAAGAGGAGGAGCTGATCCCGATAATCCTTTTGCGATTTGGACGCTTTATATAATTTGATTTTCTTTGCAGCAGAGGATTTCGAGCGCATCAAGGACATTCTTTCGGTCATTCAACTCGATTCTGGCAATACACACCCGGACCCCCAATCCGTGGAAGATCTGCTGTTTTACGGGTCAGGAGAGGTCGAGCTTGCGTTGATTGACCTTCATTCTATTATAGATGTTCCTCCTCCTAATGCAAAGTCTCACGAGTTGCATATGCACCATGCATCCATCTCGGATTACCTCTTCGATCGATCGCGCTCAGGATACACAAAGCACAGGCGCACGCCAAATTGACGGAATGGCACATGCAACATGTACGCCTTGGAATGCATATCATTGGTGAGAATTGTGGAAGCTGAGATTTACTGAAAGGTTGCCAATATTGGAATTTTACTTCAGGGAACTCGAGACTCCGAAAGGCGTTTGCTGAACATCTCACTCAAGCCCGCATGAATGAGTACTTGCTCAGTGAATTTCGGACGTTCGCCATCCCACCTCAGTTAGATTGGCTCGGTGACACTTATTTTTATTTATTTTTTTGGAGGGGCTGGCATCACATGACCCTGCACAAGTTGGACCGACTTCTTGACGGCGTTGTCGTCGCTTCTCGTCAAAATTCCATGCTGTCGTTGTCGACCGGCTGCTGATTTCACGTACCCTCTTATAACACATTCTTTTCTTCCTACCTTTCGTTTCAATTGCTTTCGTCCTTTCTCCGCCACATAGCACTCCAAAAGACCTCCAGACTCAAGAATCGGCACACTCCAACGCTCAAACTCGACCTGCCATGCTGCGTTCGCTTCTAACCACCTTCATCTTCGCCGCTGTGCACGGTGCCTCCCTGGTTTCGGCCCAGAATGCGGGCCCTGCGGGCTGTGTGTCTTTCGATATCCAATGGAACCTCCTCGCCTTTGGGTTCAATGGGAAGGATTACAATGCTGGCACGCAGGATACGTGGGCTTCAGGTAAAATTTCTTGCCACGTACATAGAGGGTGGCGTTGACAGGAATGTGGCTAGGAACTGCTACGGATATTACGACTGCTGGGAGGCCGTGAGCAGCTCATGTCTCATGAGAAAGGGGGCGTGCTGAATGTGGCTGTTTGCTTCCAGGCCATTTGACCACCTGAACACGACGTGCTACCTTTCCCAGGTGAGCTATATATTGCTTTGTCGATGATTATGCCTCTTCGGAAATTGTCCAAGGCGACGAAGGTGCCAGCATGACCGTCACCGTTCCCGTCTATTTCTTAGTCACATTTGGTGTTCCTTCAAACAGAATGGCTCGTGACTTCCAGCGGTAATCTTCAGAGCGTTTGCGCCCAGCATGCCTCCTTCGGCCCAGAAACGCAATCACACCTTCTTGACTGTCTTTTCGACTTCATTATTCACCATTTCACCATTACGCGGATTCATTGCTAACTATTCTCCAGTTCACGAACGCCATCTACTTTATCAACGCCGACAAGGCCAACCCATCTGCTATCTACATCTACGACGCCACTGCGAAGTCATGGAGCATGCAGCAAGTGGTGCAGGGTGGCTTTGATCCAAGCAACTTTGATGCCATCCTCGACCACGACACGAACGTCTTCTGTGCGTCATTCTAATTATTTAAGGTTGTGGCTTTCCTAACTTGTCCACAGACTCCTATTCGGGTGGCGAACTGTACTCGCTGGATATGGCGCTCCTCAAATCCGCCAACTCGACGGCCATTCCCTGGGTGGACGTTCAGGAGCCGGACCTCTCCGTCGACTCGACGGATCCAGCCGCAGTGAAAGTTCCCGGTGCCAACACAGACGGGTACAGGCCTGTGCTCGCCCTTGCACAAAACCACGTACACTTTATGGGCGTGCCAGGCATCCCCAGCGGCAGCGCGAAGATTTTCGTGATCCACTTCTCGTACATGCAACCTGCACCCCAATCCTACGGTGCCAACGCGTTCCCGACATCGCACGGGCGGGCAGCATCGTTCTTCCTCGACCAGGGCGTGCAGCAGGAGTTTGCTTTTATTCCGGATGACGGCAGTGCCACCTATGTCGTGAACGTTGAGACAAATACAACCAAGACCCTCACAGGCCCGCCTCAGCAGGATCCTTGGGCTTCGTACAGCGCATCGACGAGCGCGCTAGTACAGCTGACAACTGCTGGCGAGGTTGCGTTCCTGCCGTATGATCCGAAGACGACGGTGAACGGTCAGTCTCCGTACTCCGTACCTCCTTTCGACTTAGTCTTACTTAAGTGTCTGTTCAGGTGGGACTTGGACCAAGGTATCTAAGCTCCCAGCAGCGGCATTTTCAAGCTCGCAAGGGACGGCAACATTGTCCGGCAGTGGCCCTCGTGGGACCGAAGGCTCCTCTGGCAATTCAACCAGCGGGTCGAACAACCAGACTGGCGGTGCCAGCACACTGGAGCTCGGGTTGGCCTTACTCCTCGGCAGCGCTATGAGCATGGTAGGCTTGTTTGCGCTGTGATGTTTCTTCCATCATGACTTCTTGCGGACTTACCTGACGATTGTTTTGCTTTCTTGGAATCCTACGCGTTCACTCACGTATCTTGCTGCACATCTGCTCGTCGGACGGTCCGACGTCGCTGCCTGCTTAAGTACCTTTGATCTTTTGGGGTGCGTACGTCACGGTGTTTGTTCTCTCTGGCTCTTACGCATACGGACTGTTGGACACTTATTAATATCATAGCACAACTATTATCATATACTCTAAGTATAGCATTGCATTCAATGCATTGCATCCCTCTAAAAAAGGACGGGTTTCGCCTAGTCTCTGATTTTGCTTCTGAATTTGTATTGATCTTTTGAGAACTGAACACACAGCCACAACCTTCCAACCACCACACGCTGCCGCAAGCCTCCGCAAGCTCTTGAACGATGTACGCCCTTTACGGTTCCTCACCGATTCCTCGACGACTCCGCGATGCCCGTATGCGACTTCCAACGTGCTACTCGTGATGTAATAGCTCCGCACCAGGACATGGCTTGAGAGGAATCTCACGACGAATCATCTTTCCGAGCGGTTGACGCGGAATAACCTCATGTCGTCCTATTTTTACTCTCCAAAGAGCTTCCATGTTTCAAAAAAAGACGGCATTCAACATAAACGGCCTTCATTCACCGAGGGTTTTCTATGATTGGAACAACCAGACGCGCCTGGTTGTTCTGAAGCGACGTTCTGCTGGAGTGATAGAAATCGTGGTTTGGTCAAGTGGCACGCCTTCGAGAATTCTTTTGTGGTGGGCTCCGTAGGTGTAGGATCACGAGGCGATGGTGCTGGAGTATAAAATGGGCACCGACCTCGATGGTGAGCAGCAGCGAAGTCCTAGACTTTATCTTTAGTCAACTACATCCTCAGTCAACGATGAAGATCTCTTTTGTCCTCGCGTCTGTCATCTTTGGTACGGTGGTCTCTGCGACCCCCGTCGTCCAAGGTTCGTCGCGTCTCTGGGTGGCTCTGCGCCACGCTCCATAATGACGCTGTTCCTTCACAGAGGCCGTCTGCGGCGTCGACAGCCAAGTCCTCTCAGAGTCGTGGATCGGCGCAAAGAAGAACGTCAAGGCGACTACTTTATTCTGCCCCGGCCTCGCCAAGGTGGGACGTAGCGTGCTGGAGGAGCGCCAGGCGGCCCCCGTGAATGTTTGTGGTGCCACTTGTATGTCTAATCCTTTCTCGTTAGTGTTCGTGATACTGAGGTCGATCCTGCAGGCAACACGAACTGCTTCTCGCCAGCAGGAGGTGGACCAGACCCAAATGAGTGCCATGTCATTGCTGATGCCTTGCGTTACGAGAGCGAGAACACGGGTATGCCTCCTACGTCATACGTTCGGAGAATAACAGAGTCTAATTATTCCATTTCGAATTATTCTAGGTGCGATATTCCAGGTCAACAACACCGCAGTAAGTACAGCTCATCGACTCGTTTTTACTTTTATCCACTTATCCACTATCGTAGGGTGGTAACACGATTGCGATGCAATACAGGAGCTGCAGAACGTTCTTCTTGAACCAAGATCTTCAACCTCTTGCTTATTGTCGCACTGACTGGGTACGCCGCCCCACTCTTTCGTCCGATTACCTATCTTACAAATCCTCTAGGCCGCCTTGATTGACTGGATTGCGCCGAACTGTCAAGCGACGCAGAATGCTCACGGTGGCAACTGTGTCGCCAGTGACCAGCGCTGGTTTGTGCAGTAAGTGGACGTGCCTTCCATTTCTTTTGTGGCGCTCATGGTTCGTAGGGTCCAGCACGTTTGAAAACACGGAGTTTGATCCTTATTGGACGTTTCGACGCATGTGATGGACCTTCGTTCGACGGACTTGCTCGTATACCATGCAGACGCTACATGTTGTCATATAATTCTCAGCTTCTGTTCCAAGGTGTCCCCAAACCTCTGTCAAAGATTTAATATTCCTGTTGGCCCCAGCCTGCCTGACATAAGAACAATCATATGATTCAGCACGTTGACCATCTCCCCTTGTCTATACGGAGTCGAGAAGTCTCTTAATGTCCGTTGACAAGAATCGGAGGCTCGGCACTCATCGTTGCTTTGATCCCTGGATCCTATCGATCCTCACGTGGGTTTGCTACAATAAATGCTAGCATTGCTTGAGCTTCCAAGATTGGAGCTACAGAAGAGTGATCCAGAAGCACTCCAAAAATATCGGCGGCCGATTCGGCCCCCACCATAATGCGCAGATATATTTTGGTGGAAAATCGTCCTTATCTGCACAATCTTACTGGTGGCCCCTGATTAGGCGCTGAGTAATGTGACTTGTCACGGCACCAGCCATGGTAGTCGATATTTAAGCGCCCAACATAAATCAGGTTTTGCTCGGGCAACGACGAGAAAATCGTAATAAGGCAACATACTCTCATCCTCAAGTGCTTTGATTTTACGCGATCTAGCTGAGTGTGCATGATCCAGACCTCAAGGACAGTTTAGGGTACACCTTCACCTGGCTGGGCTATGATTCTTATCCCCACACACTGTCGACGGAGCTTCTGCCAAGAGTCGCGTATATGTCCCTGAGTGCCTTCTATTTTGAGCCACCATATGTGTAGCTGAATAATAGACTGCGGAAGTGTAACATCTACTGCATATAGAACTACAGTTGTTGTCGAGGACAGCGACGACCATCTTGAAGAATGGCTCGACGTCGATGTGAAGGATCATGCGGACTCTGAGCCGTAATAAAACAACAACGGCATGAAACAAGTACTACACTGACTTTTCCTAAGCCGCAACAAAGTCAGTGCAGTACCTTGAAGGAAGGCTTCAAGCTTATAATTTCAGTGCCGTACGCACCGGGTACCGAGCTCACCGAGGTGCCAGTCTTCTTAATTTCGGGATACGCATGCCTACGTAAACGTGAGAGTCTTCCGTGGAGTCTCAGCAGCTGGCCGCCGTGCTACAGACACCGGATCGCCTCGAAGACTCGTTTCTCGGATAGACATCCGCGGCCAGCTTGCCAATCAACGAGAGCGTATTTCGTATCCTGGTGGTTCTTTCAAGCCAAGAATTTCCGGAACTGATTAGTTTGAACTGCCAATGTCGGATGAAGAGAGCAGCCTCTTATTTTGTTACGAGAACGAGGAACGCAGTATGGGCGCATTCGCTCCCTTGGTCTGCACACAGACGACGTGAGCGTATGGCGAGCTTTTCCCGAGAGATTTATTCCTCTGTATAAAAGCTTCTCTCCTCAGCCATCCGCCAGCACCCAAGGGCCAACTTGAACCCACTACGAACATGAGATCCTTCTCGCTACTCCCAGCCTTGGTGTTCGCAGCGAGAGTCGTCGCATTTCCTTCCTATGGCTCATTGGCCGGTCTCAGCGAGCGCGAATTGGATTCTGTCCTTCCTACGCTCGGGTATCGAGAGCCAGCACCACCTTCTGGACCTCTGAAGGACACCTCGGCCAAATTGGTCAACGACAAGGCTCATCCGTGGAAACCACTTCGACGAGGTGACATCCGTGGTCCTTGTCCAGGTCTCAATACATTGGCGTCTCATGGGGTAAGTACTTGATCACAGTCAAAGCATCAATCGGCTAATAGGCATCCTTGCAGTACCTCCCCAGAAATGGAGTTGCAACCCCGGTACAAATCATCAACGCTATTCAGGAAGGTAGGAATCGAAGCGGAGTATTTGATTCTTTCTCCGTCACTGACATATATTAACAGGATTTAACATGGAGAATTCCATCGCCGTCTTCGTGACGTATGGGGCCCACCTTGTGGACGGCAATGTCATCACGGACTTGCTGAGCATTGGACGCAAGACGCCACTCACGGGTCCCGACCCCCCACCACCAGCTATCGTTGGTGGACTCAATACGCATGCCGTTTTTGAAGGTGATCACAAATATATAAACTGCAGTGCGGATGCTGGATCTGACATTTTCGTTCAGGCGACGCTAGCATGACAAGAGGTGCTTCACTTCCTTCAACCCGCCCGAGTAGGAGGCTAATCCTACATAGGTGACGATTTCTTCGGCAACAATCATGATTTCAATGCAACACTCTTCGACCAGGTGTGGTATCTTCCACGGCATGTCTATGAGAGACTAACATCCTGTAGTTCGTTGACTACAGTAACCGATTTGGAGGAGGAAAGTATAATCTTACTGTCGCAGCAGAGCTCCGGTTCAAGCGTATCCAAGACTCGATTGCGACCAACCCACAGTTTTCCTTTGTCTCGCCTCGATACTTCACTGCTTATGCAGAGTCTGTCTTCCCCATCAACTTTTTCGTCGATGGACGTAGGAATGATGGTCAGTTGGATATGGACGCTGCGCGGGAATTTTTCCAATTCCACCGTATGCCTGAGGGATTTTTCCGCCCAAACGGGTCGAAGAGCGCGGAAGGACTCGACAGAGTCTTCCTAGCTCATCCAGTGTTGCCTGGTGGAAATGTCGGTCAAATCAACAGCTACACCCTTGATCCTACATCCGCCGACTTTTCCAGCCCCTGCCTGTTGTACGAGAACTTCGTCAACAAAACCATCAAGGGACTCTACCCGAATCCAAAGGGAAAGCTTCGCAAAGCACTTAATACCAATCTTGATTTCTTTTACCAGGGGATTGGTTCTGGATGTGCGCAGGTATTCCCATACGGGCGAGATTGAAGGGACAGATAATTCAGCGTTGAAAGTACAAGTTCACATTTTCTGTAGTTTGCCTCCTTCAGTCTTTACATTTTTATGGAAGTCTACGAATTTAGCAATCTTGTCCTTACATGCTACGCGCTTAGGGGCCAAAGCAAAGCGCGCCTCGGGCGTGACGTCACCGGTCACATGCCATATTTGGATCGCCCTCTCAAAAGTCCCCTTCATAAAAAAGGGTCGAAACCAACTTCCAAGTCGAAACTGGGTAGATTTCGAAGTTTGTATTTCCATTAGATGATCACGGAGTAACATATTGTACGAGGAATCCATTCTACGTAGGCAGGGTGCCCTTCTGTCCTTGGGCAAATACAAATATTTGTTGGTGCTCCTCCAGTTAGGTCAACTACTTGGAGCGCAGTAGCTGCGTGACATCATCCGGTTCGTCGATAAAGATATCATCCACCTCTTTCCACTTCTGATGTCCGCCTAGACTCCACACCCTCTCGCGTTCAACCCAGTACTCCAACATACGATCAGCTGTCCGCACCGGAGTCCAAACGCGGTCGCCTGTATCACCATCAGTCTCAGCAATGAACCACCGTGGCCGATGGGGTGGCAGTTCGCCTTCCTCGCGAGCTCTCCTAATGGCACGTTGCTTCTCTTCTTGATCGTGTTTGAGTCCATTGGCGAGTTCGTACTTGCCAAGCTCGAACGCACGTTGGTCTGGTCGTAGGCGACAATCCGTCGGGCAGATGAATGGACGAAGCGAGTCTTGAGGGCAGTCGTTCAGAGTAATCGCAAAAGGGGTGAGATTGAATGGGCTTCCTGGAATTTTGTCCGAGTTTCGCCAAAGGAGGATGTATTCTGGAGAAGAGGAGGGGGAATTGGGCTCCGAGACCGAGATATCTGGGTGTAATTGACCGTTGCTGGCGACGTGCTTTGCGACAAGCTGCGAATTCCATCGACCAGCAATTTCATAAGCAACTCTGCCGCGATGATCGAGAACCTGGCCCGAGATTTCGTATGCATCTTTGCCTCGCCATCCTCGGGGTTTGAAGGTCAATATGCATTGATCGCCAGTCCTGTGGTTCTTGACCTAAAGAAGAGCAATGGGCCTCGAGGGAAAGTTGGAGGGAGAGTACAACGCACCACCATATCGCCGTAATGATCAATTGTAGGCGAGCCAAGAATAAACCCAGAGACGTTCGTGGTGACCTTCTTCCAGCTGTAGTGTTCGACGACCTTGCCTTTGCCCAACCTTCCTTCGTAAACGGGGTAATCAGGAGCCAACTCTTCTGGCAGCAGCAGGTCGGCATGGGCAACACCGGTAGGCCTGATCTCGAATGATTTGCCCATGAACTTGTTCTGCGCATCAACCTATTGAAACATCAAAATCAGGATGGGATCCGAAGACTTCAACATCAACAGATTCGGAGAATACCTCGCCATAGTAATGCCACGAAGGCGATTCAGCCCAACATGCAGAAATGGGAGGATGGTGGCTGACTTGTTCCGATACATATCTATATTGCTTGTCTAGACGAACGTATTCGAAGGTTTCGCTCTAACAAGGACAGTGCATCAGATTTTTTAAAATAGAAGAACACCCTGGAAACTCACCAGCATGGGATTAAAAGGTTTCGCGATGCGGCCAATGGTTGAAGAATAGTTGGACATCGCAAACGCTGCGACAAATGCGATACGACGAAGAGGATCTTGCTCCTTGGCGGCGACGTCCACTGAAGACGAATTGGATAGTTAAGGTCAAGAAATCCTTCGTACAATGTCAAACGCCTTACAGCATTCTGAAAACTCCATATCCTCGGCCTATTAGAAAGAAAGAGAAAAGGATTAAAAATGCGGACAAGGTGGGCTTGAGAAAAGATGCATACCATGCGTTGCAACATACTTGTCGGCTCGTTGAAGAACACGGGGAAACTGATCTTCGTCAAATCCTTCCCAATACTGTGCTTCAACACACTCCACAAACTTGTACTCGGTCGTTCGTCGTCCCGAAGCGCCAACCGACTCCGTAGTTGTGCATACCCTGCATATGGCTCCAAGTTCATGACCTTTGGCAACGGTGCTTTCAAATTAGCGATGGCCTGTAGCACGTCGGCCGCCAATGGGGAGCCCTTGCCCACAGGTGGAGTCATCATGGAGGCAGTGGAGGGACTGGCCAGACCCTCATGTACAACAAGGTTCGGCAGATTGCCCGACTCGATGGCGTCAAAGAATTCGTCCTCCTCGTCCGTATCGTAGTCGTAGTCATCCACTGACGGCACGTCGAATTTAGTCTTGACCTCGTTCACGGAGATCCGCGGTACAACCACCGTTTCTTGCGTAGCGCTCCTAGACGGTGACTTTCGGGTTCCTGGCGCCAATAGACCCGCTGGCACAGCGCTTGGAGAAGGAAGAATGGGTGGTGGGGGTTTATAAGGGAACGTAGACTGGGTAGCCGTGATAGCAGACGGTGGTGGCGACGAATCGGGCACCGGTGACGGAGGTTCCTCTACTAGTGGAGCGGGAACCCCTCTTACAGTCGACGTTCCAAGAAGCGAAGGTCTGACGTCTTTTAGGCTCTTGATCGTGCCCGGTGCGCTCGGACCAAAGACCCTACTCCCTCTTCTGCGACTTCGTGTCCTCAACTCCTGCTCAAGCGTCTCGCCCTCCCTTACTACCACTGCTAAGCTCTCTTCCCAGAACTGCTGCCTCGCCCGCTCTTTCTTCAATTGTCGGGCCCACCACTCCTCTCGTTCGCGTGCCATTTGGAGATATTCGTTCAGCAGGCTCTGCGTTGTGATGAGGGAGTCTCGAATGGCGCCTCGCGTTTCCTGAGCCTTGCTAGAGGCGTCTGCAGGTAAGATAAGATTGCTCAGCAACTGTGACGTCAGTTCGAGCTGCGCCGAGGTTGCATTGGCGGTGAGCTCAAAACCAGGATGAGGCGGAGCCTTGTTCTCTGAGTCCGCGGATGACGCGTCCTCGTCGTCTTCGTCTTCGGCGTCATTGTCGTGGATATTCGTCGCGTCAACGACAGGGCCGTCGCCAGTTTTGTGTTTGGGGCTCGCCGAGGCCGAGTCTGACGGTGTATTGAAATTGGATTCTGTAACAGAATCTTGATCTCGACCTCCGCCAACGCTGCTGGTGTTGCTCTTCCTCCAGATGTTATTGGAGAGGCTGTGCGAATGCATCGACGGCGTCGTCTTGATGCCACTAGAATCGCTTTCCATGCTTTTCCGGCGCTGATTCAGGGAGGAGGCATCGCTGTCCGTCGCTCCTTCTCGCTGCTTATACCATTCGATGCTTGCATTGATAGCTTGTGTCCATCTGTGCGCTTCGACGGGGTGATTGGCCTTCATATACCACTTTTGTGCGCCGGTATGATTGTGACCGCGAGAAGGCTGGGAGTGAACTTCGAATCGAGTCTTTTCTGCGACTCGCAACACGGCTGTTTTCATCGATATTGACCCTCTGCTGGCAATAGTCTCATCGTCCTGATGCCGATAGTCTAGAATCACGGCGAATCAGACCGTTGATGGATAAAGATAGAACAGAGACGAAAAAAACGCACAGGACAAAACACCATTCTTAAGTACAAACCATCGAGTGCTGTAACCCTTTGCAACATTCGTATATTTGTTCAAGTAACCCTTGAGCGGAGGCGGCTCAGCCAAAGGCGCCGTATTGGGTATTAATGTTTTGTCCTGGTTTGCGACTGGGGGGCACATCAATCAGCGCTGAAGAATGGACAGTATAGGCAACAAGACCCACTTTGCCTTAGAAACACTCTGACGCGGTCATCCTTCCCTGATCCATCATACGCCATCTTCCCTCTCCGATTCCTCACAAAAACATCTGCACCGGCTCGAACGGCAATTTCAATAAGGCGTAGGTCCTTTCTGCGAGCAGCTTCGTGCAGGAGAGATGTGCCACTGTCGTCGTCCAGGTACGATAGGTCGACAAATTTGACGCGAGGAGATTCAAGCAATTGGACGAGAGCCTGAGAAGGCGAATCGGCATAAGGAGAAAGGATGTAACTTCGCAAGAGAGACCGGTAGGACGCATTCAGGAAAGACCGTGAATCTGAGGCGAATCTGAGCTGAGGAGAGATAAGAACCATAGCCGAAAGCACGTACCATCGATAGCCCTAATGACGTCCTTGCTCCTCGCCACATCCCGACACGTCTTTCCGTTGGCGTCTCGCAGGCTGTCGTCAATGTTTTCCTGCTCCAACAACAAGTTGACGATATCAAGGCGACCCAATGACGCAGCGAGGTGCAGGGGCGTGGTGCCAGAACCCGGCGGGTGTACGCCATTAGGCGAGATAGCGCGGTGGGAGAGTAGAAGAGCCACAGTTTGTGCTGCATGACGATTGAGCAACGAACACAATAAGAGCTACTTGACAAACTGACTTGATCCACAGCGTACAGCTAGATGCAACGCAGCTGCCCCCGTGTCCAGGTCTCCATCGGTAGATTGTCGTCTGTCCTTGCTAATTTCTGTGAGGAATGGGTGGATCGCGGCGGGGTCTCCTGCACTCATGTTTCAATTTCAAGTTGCTCTATTCACTTCTAAGGCATGCCACTTGCCGCTACGAAGGGCCGAGAGAAGTTTGACTTGATAGAGGGGTTCAACTGCAGTTTGGTGAGTTTAAGCGAGACATGTTTATTGGCGACCACTTACTGTTAGACATGACATCTGTGCTAGACTTTACGTCCGACATTTCCAAGGTTGCGCGCCACGACGTGGCGGTAGAGATGCCTGGGGAACGCGCTAGAGGACTTTGGGGTGGTGGTTGTCTCAAAAGGGTACAACAATTGATGATGCACGTCACTACAATTGAAGTCCAAATAAAGCGACATAAACAACTTCTTTTATGACCAGGGACATTAGCTTAAGGCGATGAAGGCAATGCATCCCAGATTAAACGGAGCAGAGTCGGCGTTTGGGAGGAGATACTCAGCAGGCGGTCATGTTTCCGGTTTCGCGCTGAAGACTTCAGACCTATTAGGGCAGATGCAGATGCAGGGAGGTGGAAATTTGGAATTGTTACGAATGGCTAGGGCTACTAGTATAAATGTGACATGGCTTCAGATAGAATCCAGCAGCGTAGTTTCCTGCTTTGTCCTGATAAACGACCCTCCACCAGTTGCACCGTCTGGCCGCCTGTCCGTCATCACAATGAGGAGGTCCAGGCGGCCGACTCCAATCAAAATCCAACTTGAAAGGATACGTACACGATTCGTCTTGGAGCCAGGAGCCCATACCGCTTGGCCATGATGCTTGAGGATACTCATGTTATGAGTACGAAGCCGGCTCGATAAAATTGCATGAGAGGTATTTTCTTGTGGAAAGGCTGTCATGGCCGGTTCAGGCAGTCGTTCTGGATGCATTCCAGTGAAATCAGGCAGGTCGACACCGACCTCATCCTTGATGGCCGCCATCTACCATATATCAACGCCTAAGAGGTGCTCGACAGCATGTGGTTCGGGCGCAAGTCCTTTCGGTTTGCCGGGTTCGTGAGCTGCCTAGCAGTAACAGGAGGCGAGCTTGAAGCAGCGGCACGGCCGTTGTCGTGAATCGAGCATCCCGGAAGCTCAATTCTGTCTTTGCAGCCGCGTGAGTTAGGTCTAACATTTTGTTGAATGTTCACGGGCAGGGTTATGTCGGAACGGCGGTGATAATAACGAGGCGCGCCATGTAAGGCCCAGAAGGTCATGGAACAGGTGGATACGGTGCAAGAAGACCTGAAAATTTGACGTTATGTCTGCTGATTCACATGAAAGGTATTTCGGTACCTGAAAATGCAATAGAATTGCAGTCGTTCTGTCGTATCACTACTTCCATCGAGTTTGCGTGCTCGAACTCTAGTGAGTTGGGCTGTATGTCTTGAATCTTGTCGTCGCAAAAAGAGAAAATTGGCAAAGGGCATAGACATCTCCGGCCCGGATGTCATGTGATCAGTCCTCCCTTTGAAGTTCTAGGTCACCGCAACTCGTATCTCGTTGATGTTGATCAGCGTAGTAGTAGTAGTAGTAGTAGGTATACCGGCATGGTCCAAACGCTGAACACCGGTTTTCCGGGAGTATCAGTATGCGGGCAAGCGTCTATCGCATACCGTCCCGGGCTCTGTGCACTTATATCTATCAAGCCGCATCGCGTTTAAGACCGCCCTCACGATACAGTAAGCCCAGAGCAAAGAGACTCGAATATCCATTCACATGGATGGGAGAGTGTAGTGCATGATACATTGCGGGCTGGTGGACAATGATATATATTCTGTCCTCAGTTCTGATACCCATTATTTAAATCTGCTGTCTGAAAGCAGCGTATTTGTGCCTCTATACGGTATATCGAGGTACGTTGAAGGATAGTATCCAGCGATCTCATAGCTTACCATTTTGTTACAGCGCCTAAATTTTTACGAACAGCGAGATCGAGATTTTTTTGGGCCGCTGATCATATAGTCCCATTGGCTCCTCTCTGTCTAGGATGTGGCTCATGGCCCAGTGTGTTGCCCCATAGACCTGGCGGGATGTCGGAAAACTCTGCCTCACTGTCGAGAAGAAAATTTATCCCGCCCGGAGATGCCCTCGATCTTATTGCGACCCCGCTGTGTCTTTTGAGACCTTAGGCCTCTGACTCTTGCTCTCGTCCTTGATAAATCGTGGTCAAGAATCAGCCTTCTCGTCTTTCACTGCACTCAGCAATATCTGGGATGGGAAATTTGCCATCAAGAGACAGAACAGCAACTACTCCTACCAATGGTTAGTTCTTGACCTTCTCCCAGTTCCCTTATATGCGCTCAATTTGAGATAAATCTGCTCTACAGGGTCGATAGTTCCTCGAGAAGCGACGATGACCCATCCAGATCCAAATCTTTCAAACATCATCGCGTTCAATGCCATCTATCTCTTTGGCATCCTCGTCCTCGGGGTTACGCTCCTGACAGCGTACTTTTCGTCGCGGATAAGACGGGGCTCGCTGTGGTTCATGTTCAACATTTCATGGTTCCTCGCAAGCCTTGGTTACCTTCTTCTCCTTGGTCAGCAAACCGGTCCAGCCCCACCATTCGCCCTGTGTTTGATACAATCCATGTTCGTCTATGCGACGCCCGTATTGTGAGCAGCTCAACCTCACTCTTGTGTTCTACATTGATTTGCGCGATTCTACAGTTATGGTTTCGCAGCTCTATCATTCATGCTTCATGCAGGTCCCGCGTTCCAAGCAATAAAATAGGCTTTCTAACCGGGAACTTGACAGGTGTATCTATCGATAAGACCTACGACAGGAACAGTAGGGGTGCCGGCTCGGTATATCCCTTGGGTAAACATAATTTACCTTCTCCTTTGTCTACCTTTTTGCTTATCATTTGAGCAGTTTCATGTCATACCGTGGACGTTTTTCTTTGTGGTCCTCATCGAGGTTCTCATTGTACGTTCGGCTGCCTCTTTTCAGTAATTTGATGCCTCAAACCTTCTCTTCAGTTTTATGTTATAGGTCGGCCTCGTCCATAAATCTTATGTTCAACGTAATTCAACTGGCATGTATTGCCACATCGTTCGACGACTACCGTGCGGTTCTACTCGAGCTACAACCCTGGCCCCATATTCACGACATGTAAATTATAGGAACCGGATAACTGCCACGCTTGGTGTCACTGCTTCGATGCCAATGTTGATTCTTGGAGGTAACCCCTGATGACTTTGACAGCCACTTCTTGTCAACTAAAGACTTTCAATAGCTCTCATATTCCACATCGTGAAAAATACCTGGGGCATCAAGCTAAAGCGTACGCAGGACCACAAAGTCTCCCTAGACATTGCCCTTCGCGCCGTGATTTTTGCGCTATGTCCTCTTGTCGGGCTTACGTTCGTCGATTCTGTTCTAACCTCTAGTAATAGCTAACCTTTTATTTCTTAATAGGGTTGGATTGCTTCAATACGTCCCGGGGATGAAAAAACACCACGGAGCTGGTCTAAACATCGCTCTGGCTACTTGTATGTCCACCTAGATCCTCGACTCCAAGATGGATAGCTGACGCAGACAATTAGTACCCGCCCTCGCAGGATTGATCTTTGGAACACAACGAGTGCGTCCTGTTACATCATCTTTTGGGCGGTTAGGCTAAGCACACTCTCCAGGATATGATAGCTGTCTGGACGTGTCGGAGGAAGAAATCAGACCCATCTGTTCCGTGTACGGACTCGTCCAGTCAAAAAAGCGCGAAAGTTTAATGTTACATATGCGTACCTGATATACCAGGTTGAAGAGTGTAATTGGGTGTAGCACGTCTTCGTATAGAATTCAGGCACTAGGGTTCAACACTGTGGGCAGGTGCTAAATTTTTAATTTTTGTTTCTTTGTCACAAAGGTATCGTCAAATGAGAAGGGTATCAAATGCTATTGGCGTTTTTGTTGGTACAAAGTGTAATTCCTAAAAGAGCGTGAACATAAATGAACGACGAAGTCAAAGCACACGATAGTCAGAGAACGAAAGCATAAAAATTGTGTTGTGTTTGAACGAAGGCAGTCCTAATGGTAACCCGGACAGAGGTGTAGTGGTGTCGAGAGACAGGAGATGATTTTACAATTTCTTGATGCTGTTGACAATGAAGCAGACATTAGGCTATTTTAACGTGAAGAGCAGAAGGACGTGCACTTACGTTTCAGCAGAGATGGTGCCGTCTGTCACGCGGATGGCAGCGGGAAGGTTGGAAGCACAAAGCAAGTCGAGGAGGCCTCTCTCGAATGGCTGAGGCGCCACCGAGCGAGGAGCGCGAACTCCGAAGCGGGAAGCAGCAGTCAACGAGCGTCTGGAGGCGTTGGCAGCTTGGTCGCCGAAGCATTGCTAAACTCTTCGTCAGGACCCATTCCACACACCCAGGTCAAACAAACGACTTACAGCGTACAACTCCCATTGCTCCTCGTAGAGCGTGTACCTAGTCTCGGGAGTCCAGATACCGAAGAAGTCGGCGTTGGCGCCGATGCTAACGTCGAGGCCAGCGCCAATCGAGAAGCAGCCGCCGAAGGTGGCAGTACCCTCGGTGCTAACGGGTTTCTTGGTCGCCTCAGCGAGATCGGCAGTGACGGTGACGGTTTCGCGGAGGGTAACGGTCTCAGTTACAGTCGTGGTTGAGCCCGCGGCCTCGGCGACAGCTGCAGCAGCGATCTCAGAACCAGCTTCTGGCACGAATGTCTCATCGCGGCTCCAGTAGGGCATCGCGCCACGGCGCTTCAATTGCTCGGTGATGTCTCTGGAGCCAACGGGCGAAACTACGACGGTACCAGAAGCGGAGGCGTGGAGATCGAGCTTCAAGTTTGCGCTAGCGTCAACATCAAGGAAGACGCCGGCTTCGACGATGCCGCCCAAAGCGGAGATACCGAGCTTGACGGTAGGAATGAGATGAGCCTCGACAGTGCCGGCGGCAACAACACCAGGGCTAGCATAAAGTGTGAGGGCTAGAATCCACCATTAATTTTGTTTAACCTGATGATGCCAGTAACTTACGGGTATCAACGACGCTGAAGGTTCCATTGCCCGCCCGAGGGCTGTTTGGAGGGAAGACAAGCTGAGCATTGTCGATCTTGTACTTGATTCCAACTTTCAGGCCAAGGTTAACATCAAGGTTAGCGACTGCTTGGGCGTTGATCTCGAAAGATGGGCCGACAGTAAGGATGCTAAACTTTGGGGTCAAAATGTAGTCCGAACGCAGACAGTCGTCCAACGTACCCAGGGAAGTCAAGTCCAGGAATGGCGACCGAGTACAAAGTTTGCTTGCCAGTGTCGATAGCACCAGTAACGCCAGCATTGACGTTGAGGGCACCGTCGAGCTCAGCATTCAAACCTTTGCAGAATGTCAGCAGATCGAAAACGTAAATTGGAAGCACAACTTACCAGTGATAATGGCGAATTCATTGATCACAGGGGGGATAATAGTACCACTGACAACAATGCCGAGGGCAACGGCAGCATGTGCGTTAGCATCGACATCGATCTTGAGGTGGGCGGACAGCGGCGGGCAAGAGACACTTTCATCGATCAAAGGAAAGTTTCTGGAGATGCCGACTTCAGCGACAGTGGAGGATTTGTCGACATCGAACTCGTTGAGAGCCTTGATAGCTACGAAATGAAAAGGTCATCGAACTGTCCAAGAAAAATTAGTTGTGGACTTGCCATCAAGGGCCTGCTGGATCCAATCGAACAACCCACGCTCCATCGCACGGCTGCCGCGCCTCTCAAAGAGAGAAGTATCGATCTCTCCCTTAGCTCCGGGAACATTGGCGGCGCGAATAGCGAAGTTTACGGCTGTGCCCTTTTTCTTTGGACCCGCACCGAATTCCGTGCTCAGATGCAGGGCTTGCACCTGAGGCAGGGTGCCATCGCGGCGAACAAGGCTGCGAGCAACTTCTGTTGGGATGGATTGATCTTCTGGCACCCATGCATTCGTGATTACGGCGAATGGACCTCGTCCGCACTAACGGTGGGTCAGAAGGCGGAACAGAATATGTACAGGCATAGCTATATGCGCCGTGACTTACACTTTCGGGTAAACGGACGATCTTGCCTGATGCACCAGAGTTGCTGTACAGACGCTCGCAATCTGCCTCCTTGCCTTCCTGACAAACAAGACGAATATCTTGCGAAAGATCTTCTGGAGAGCATCCAATGATCTCCCAGCCACCAGCAGGGGTAACGTCAGCGATCGAGGTGGTAGAACCCCACTGGTCATCCGTTAACGAGAATAAAGTCCTTCGAGGTATTCAGACTTACGATCTTTAGTGTTCCAGATGAGGCACCCGACGAGGCAGGAAGGTCTGCGACACAGACAAGGCTTAGTTTCGCAGTCATGTCAGAATGCCAGATAAGACGCACCGTATTCGCACACTCCTTCAAAGCATGGCTTGCTCCAGTCATTGTTGGCCGACACGACAGTAGCGACTGCGACGAGGAGAAGCAAACGAGGGAAGGCCATCGCAGAAATTCCGACACGCCACTAGCGAAAGACTCTTGTTCTGTCGCCTTTTAAGAAACGAGGGACTGAGGCGAAGGTCGGGGTGAATATTGAGGACAGACACCTGATAAGAAAGAAGCACTGCAAACGTGAGCACCTGTACGGTACTATACACACGTTGATCGTACACATGGGTGCGCTGAGCGAAGTGGGTTACGCTGATGGAATTCCGTCCAGTCGGAGCAGAAAGATAGATGATCTTCGCGCGAAATACTTGAAATGGTGGCCTTGGCCCGTCGCTAACAACAGCTTGGCATCCTCTTCCGCTATGCGAGGCCGCCCCGATGACCTTCTGCCATATGTCCGCGTTCAGTTCCACCAGCCATGGATCCGTGGCCGTGTAACTTCCTCCTACAGCGCAGTAGAGTGGAATTCTAATTTCTGTGCGCTTCAGAAGTCACATCAGTCAAACAGCTGACTTGCCGTACCCCGGAGGCATCTGGAGGCATACCTATGGATTTAGACAATGGCCATTGGTGCCTTGAGAATCGGGACCTTGCCTTATGTTGTGGTTGTTATGTTGTGGTTGAAAGTTGGAAAGTTGTGCGCATGTACTTTAACCTCTCGTTTTCCCACGGGCCAGACCACTATTGGTACCAACGCTCGTTCGTGTTGTGGGTATTTTCTCAACTAGAACAATCCCAAATAATTGGCTTCTTATCTCGGAGTTTCAGGCAGCCACAGAAGGACTTACAAATATCATATGAATGATGCAACTTCAATTCGGACGAGGAAGACCGACAAATGAGGCTGTTGCCTTGCAAAAGCGGAAAATTCGCCAGCGAATTACTTGACCTTTGCTACCAAGTATCTAGCGAGACCACTGCCAGGCGCTTGCATCCTGTCTGTGGCCATTCTAATGACAGGGAAGGACAACTACCTTGTCAATTCCGTCGTCGATATTCGCGGTCCTGACGTGTGTGCTCTATGCTAGTGTATAAGTGGGGAACGAGGCAGCAAGGGCGTTTCTCTGGATGGCCATTGAAGGTCCTCTGCAAACCCCATTCGATCCCTTGATTAGTTTCTCTGTGAATAACTGGCGGCCAAATTTCGCTGACTCGACCACCCTGGCGAGAAGTGGGAGCGCTTTTTTCTTCCTTTCGAAATCACACACGATGGAACCTCCTTTTGCTCTACCTCTCGACGTCATATCCTACACAGCTGACCAGGTCACCTTTTGCGTCTTGTTCTTATCGATAATCGAAGGCAGGCGGCAACTTTGACGGCAAGAAAGTTTCTATTCGCTTTCCCTTGTCCCATACCAGGTGACCTGCAGTATTTACACCTTCGATGGCGCGGACTTGCACTGCCAGGCAGAGCACCCTTTCGATTTACCAAGTTCACCACGGATATCTTGAATTTATGTGCCTTTCTCGGCGATCTAGATCCAGGCGTGAAGTTGGTTGAACGCTTACTCAACTGTGCCGACGTCTTTGAAAACAATTATGTTGTAATTGAGGCACGAGGAGCACTTCTTCGCCGTCTTTGTAAACCTTCAGTTGGGAGGATTTCCCGAGAAAACACCTTGAGGTTTCCAGTCGTGCCGGCACGCTGTGACCTCTTTTCTGGGGGTTCCCTTCCTCCCCGAGGTCAATTATATCCCACTTCTCCTGTTTATTCGCCCAATTTATACTTCCGGATGACGACATGGAGCAAACTACAGATTTTATTGCGCTCCAAGCTTTTTCGGCGCTTGTTTGCGGGACCCCTGTAAGTTGCGCCACACTGTGGAGCTTGAATTTCATTACGCTTTTTGGACATCAATGGAGCCAAATACTATGGAACGGCGATTCAGGCTAGTTAAGGCTCACAAGAAACCTCTTCACTCACACCGCCGCTGAGATCGACACTATAAAATCTTTTCTGATTGTCGTTTACGATATGCCGTGTTCACACGAGGACCAGAGGGTTTATCTGTCGGAGATTCTCTCCGCCGCGGGGTCTTTCATTAGAACGCACGAGATGATAATCGAAAATCCTTTGGGACTAAACTCGCGTAACCTCGTGCTCAGTCTCTAGTCCGCGCATTTACCGAAGCTCTATGAATTGTTCCGACGAATGGGGGATGAGGAGGGCGGTGCGCACACGGACACGACCCACAGTGGCCCGTGAGCCTCACTTTAGTATAGTATCGGAGATGTGGGCGTAAGGCGGCACGTCCCATACATCTTTGATCTTCTCGGAAACAGCCAATGGAATGGAACTGAGAAGAACTTCATTTTAACTTGCGCCCCAAATTACGCTTTACAAAGTCTCGTCGGGGTCCTCATGGCACCGAAACATGGAAGGTGGCTGGAGAAGATGCGATTGGAGATACACTGATGGTTGTAAACATGAAACGACGCTGTTAATTTATCATACATACATCACGCTTTTTAACTTTCGCAAGGCCCGCGCAGAAGTACAACTTAAAAACCCTTTAAATGCGATGTTGAAGGTTGATGTGTACCGCCTTGACGTTGGTATAACTATAGTTCATTATGAAGTCAGACGACGAAAAAACAACAGCGACAGAGCGACGTACTTCGAAAGGGCATACTCTCCGAGCTCGCGTCCAATACCCGACTGCTTGTAGCCACCGAACGGCACTTGTGCGTGGAGTTGGTTAATGCAGTTAATCCAGGCGGTACCGGCTTGCAGCTGGTGGGCGGTCTCGATGGCGCGGTTGATGTTTTGCGAGAAGACGGCGGCAGCGAGGCCGTAAGACGTGTCGTTGGCCTGCTTGACGACTTCCTCCTGGGTCTTGAACTTGATGACAACACCAACAGGTCCGAAGATCTCCTCCTGCACGATCTTCATGTCGGGCGTAGCATCCGTGAAGATGGTGGGGTTGATAAAGTAACCCTCGCTACCCTTGCGATCGCCGCCGATCGCCACAGTCGCGCCTTGCTGCTTTCCGGACTCGATGTAGCCCATGATGCGGTCGTACTGGATTTGCGAGACTTGAGGTCCCTGGTCGGTGTCGTTGTCGAAGGGGTCGCCGACTCTGATCTCACGAGCCTTCTGCGTGAAGCGCTTCAGGAACTCGTCGTAGATGGCCTCCTGGACGAAGATGCGCGAGCCGGCACAGCACGCCTGTCCGTGGTTCCAGCTGCGTGCGTGTTTATATTTTTTTAAAAAAAAACAAGGCGAAATAAAATGAAACTGGACGCACAAGATACCATGAGCTGCCCAATTGACGGCCTGGTCCAAATCTGCGTCGTCGAAGATGATGTTTGGGCTCTTTCCTCCGAGCTCGAGCGTAACAGTCTTCAAATTCGACTTGGAAGCAGCCTCCATGATCTTGCGACCGACGAGTGTGCTGCCCGTGAATGCGACCTTCTCGATCTTCATGTGCGACGAAATGGCAGCACCAACAGTGTGGCCGTAACCGGTGACAAGATTGACGACACCATCAGGAAT
The DNA here is from genome assembly GCA_013376435.1 of Cyclocybe cylindracea. NCBI lineage: Eukaryota > Fungi > Basidiomycota > Agaricomycetes > Agaricales > Hemipholiotaceae > Cyclocybe > Cyclocybe cylindracea. The sequence goes on from MPNV01003049.1 coordinate 1,663,184, forward strand.
GCCGGCCTCTTTGAGGATCTCGCACATTCGAATGGCGGTCAGAGGAGTGAATTCGGAAGGCTGGAAACATATTCAATATCGCCAAGCCAAAAGATCGTAAACGAGGCTGACCTTAAGCACAATGGTATTTCCAGTAGCGAGAGCAGGACCGATCTTCCATGACCACATAAGAACTGCATATCGCTCAGGTGGCTACCAGATAAACAGAGAAGGAGACGTACGAGGGAAATTCCAAGGAATGATTTGGCCAACAACGCCGATGGGTTCATGGCGAGTGTAGGCGAGTTTTCGTTCGTCGGTCTAAATTTGGGCGTCAAAAATGTAAATATTGGAAATGAATAGACGAACCTCGATCGTTTGACCTGTGACCTTGTCGGCCCAACCGGCGAAATATTTGATCACGTCGATCGAGAAAGAGACGTCAGTTCCGAGGGCCCAATCGTACGTCTTTCCTGCAGGCAATTCAGCGGAGTCGCAGACAAAGGGTTTGGGACTCACCGTTATCCAGAGCTTCGATCGCAGCCAGTTCCTCCTTGTGTCGCTCCATAGCTTGTGCGAGGTTCCATAGGAGCTCGGCACGCTTAGCGCCAGGAGTTTTCAACCCCCACACGGTGTCAAATGCCTTCTGGGCGGCAGCGACGGCGAGATCGACATCCTTCTCCACAGCTTCTGAAATCGACGTGATAACCTTTCCGTTGGCTGGTGGGGGGTTCAGCGAAGAGATCTAAAAATGAATCGAAGGAGCATACTGGGGTTGATGACACTGCGCGAAAAGATAATAGATTAGAATAAGATTCGACATCGTACTTGCCAAGGACGTACTCGATGGTTGTACCAGTGGACCCGTCGAGAAACTTGCCGTCAATGAAGATACCAGTGTTAAAGGAAGTTTTCCCCTTGTACTTGGGAGTGTCCCATTGGTAAGAGAAAGTCGAAGGCATTGTGTGTAGTGGGACGATGAAGAGGAAGAAGAAAGTCGGTTTGGGGATCGATCCTGAGCGAATGGTGTCTTATATGGCCCCAGCTTCCGCTGACCCCCTGTGAATCGCGATACTTTATCCGGGGCGAAGAGTTTGTCAGGTGGTCAGATCTTTAGTTCCCGTTTCGTGCGCTACCCCGCCATTGGAACCCTCGTTCCGGAATCGTGATCATATGTCCCTCCTAATCCGCTTCTTAGATCTCCAGATGCCCATCGCCACAGAGGGTTGAGAGACAGCGTCCATGGAAGACCTGGCGCGACTGCCCGCCTTTGAACTTTCAAACGACTTAAGATTATGGCCAACGTCCTATAGAAGGGAGAATCACAGTTAGCCTCGGACTGCTAAGTTCTGACAGAAGCCTCCATCGAAGTTACACATCGACTCAACTTTCATTATTCATCAGTCTTCCCAGATGACGAATGGAGGAATTTGAGATCTCCAAGGTATCTAGGGTTCTTGGGCGGGTCTAGCTCTTACCCCAGTCATGGAGGGGTCCACCTTATTCCGTACCCCGCTGCGGGGAGATGCGGGGCACCTTAGCCAAGACGAATTGCACACTGGGGTAGGCTGGAGCAGACCGACGTCAAGGAATGGCTAAGCTGATACGAATCTGCGTAGGTCTATAAATATCTCTATCGGAAACGGAGTTGAAATATAATCAATACAACTCATCAAGGTTTATTGCCGTTCATTATCGTCGAGGGGTCGCGAGAGGGGGGGAGTACATGCGCAAGGAATATCTTGAAGCCGTCGACCGCATGGCGAACGGAATATCGGGAATGGAGGGCGGAGGCGCATCGAAACGAAAGATCAGAAATTCAGAAATTTCCTTTGCGCACTAGAGAATGGCGCATTTGCTCTCATATGCATAAGGCACATTTCGACTTAAATTACATCGACTGACCAATCAATAGTTGGCTAATGTACTGGTCGTACTTCGGTGGCGTACGCAAAGGAGCGGGATTTGGTCCTGCATAGACTAGGATTTAGAACGTTCTTCATTCCAACCCGTACGATAAGTGAAATTGGCTCACTCGTTGACTCTTCTTGCATTAGGCGCTACTGCCTCAAAGTCGAAAGACTGTCATATACTCAGCGTACGATCAGTTTACGTCGTGCTGAGAGAGATTTCAAAAATAGCCAGAGACGCCGTAAGCCCATGAAGTTCAAATCGAACCCAAGTTAGGCTCTGAAGATTGACGGGAACAGCCATCGAAGGACATCGACTTGTCAACGGTTTGACAGTCTTGAGCACGTCAGGATGAGATCGGACCGATCGGAGCGATATTCAGCGTCAAGAGCGGATAAGGACGGACTTGGCGCCATTGAGCAGGACGGCATGCTTACTACTGCGCGAGTTCCAGAGTAGTTCCACGCCAATAGCGAAGGTGCCGATCGGATAGAGTTGACTCAGATTCCACGGAGAACGCGTGTCCTGGTTGCCCGGCACTGAACCTTTCTGTGCGAACACGGGCGCGAAATTTTGGAGCACTGCGTCCATCGAGTAGGAGGAATGCCGCAAGGAACACCGTGGTTCAATTCGGGCGCGATAGGAGCACCGAGAAGAGGAATGGGTGAAGACCATGGTTGCTCCAGGGCAACCTAACAGCGAACCAATAGTCTGCTCGCTCGGAAGGACGGAAAGAGGAGTTCCGCTTCAACAAACAAGACGCAGGAACGATGTGGTCAGCACGTATCACCGAGCTGGCCGAATTCGCTCATGCCTACTACGTGATGGCGACGCCGACCAGGTTCATGCAGTATGACAGCGGTTGGACCTTGAAACACTTTGCTTGAGCCTTGCTCGAGATTGTAGTGAAGCTTCGTCCATTGAAGTAGATGTATGCGCTCCGATTTTTCTGACACAAGATTTCCCGAGGCTTTGAGCTAAATCCGCATAGTTGCATTGACGGTGCAACTTCTTGTGAGTAAGTGAACCAGCGGAATCGTCAGCATTGAGGGCAAGATGGAGAGCAGCATGTAGCATACCTAAAGCTCATAGAAAATAACAGATTGGCTACAGCTCTTTCAGCGTGTCGGATCCACCTTTGATCAACAGCAGGCTCTTTGCATACCATCCATGGATGTTTTCCGACGTTTGGCGGATTGGAGAGTGCTGGAGAACACGGTGTCTTCTTCGAAGGCCGCAATCGATGTCCGTGCAAGAGAACGCTTCCTGGCAGGTTCTGAACGAATATCCGCTTCATTCGGAGTTAAAAAAAACAGAGTTCGTCTCGCAACATCGGGGTCGCTGGGGCGGGGGACCGGGTGGTGCAGGGAAGAAAGCCAGACGATTTTATCTGACTTGCGTCAGAGGACCTGGCCATGCAGTATTCGGCGATGAACAGAGGGAGAGTAGCGTTGGATGTTGGATGTCCTTCAGAGATCGGGTGAAGATAGCACTGCCCATATATATAAGTAGTCTTCGAGTGATATAGACAGATTCAAGTTCCATGCCTGGACCAGAAGCCAAGAGTATGTTAGGTTGCCCGTGTTGTTGGAGAAAATACCGATTGGCTTGACGAATTGGCTATGAGAGTGTTGAATCCAGATGAGGAAGATTTAGAAGGTTCATTGGTCCAGACTCTTGAGCGTGTCCATCCGGTTGTTTAAACGGGGTGAGGCCTTATTGGACACGCATTAGATACTGGCCATCCTATGGGACGCAGCATGCTCGTAGAATGACCGCAGGGAACATGTAGATGAACCAAGAATGAATCCAAGTTGCTGCAAAGGATTTCAGCATGAGCGGTCCCCAAAAAAAAAAAGTGTTTCCCCACCTGTATTTGAATTTCCCTTGGCTAGAGTTTGAGGGGGCGAGGGCGATTAGCTTATGGTAAATAAACACCATCGAAGTATAGGCCTGTACAGGCGACCAGAGCTGAAAGCATGTGTGCATGATACCAACGTTTGTTTGAAGAGATCTGGACAATATGCTCGGAGTTTGCCGCACGGATCTCTCACGAAAGCTCATTGGTCACTGGGCAACTTGTTGATGTTGTCCCAAAAGAACACCATCCACCTGTTATGTAAAACGTAAGTACGATGTCGTCCAGAGTGTGCACCTCGAGTTAGTTATAGTGAGAGCTCAACCAGTGGGTACATTTTCTGAGGGGTACAACGTCCGAGTCCTTTCATTAATATTGTAACGTTGACTATTCAAGCTTCCGAGGTACTACTTAGACCTCTCTCAAGGCATGGGCGAAAGGGGCCGCCAAAAAATACGAATCATCAGATATTTCATATTTCTGTACTGAAACAAGGGAGCAAAAGAGGCAAGGGCGAAAGAAATCAAGAGGGTTGGAATATGTGCTCATCAGTGCATTCTGGGTCAAGGCCTACCAAATAATTTGACTTTCAAAAAACAAACAAATACTCGGCAACCATAGCGAGAACGACTCGCTGGAGGCTGTTGATCCTTTCCTCTCGAATGGGACCCTGTCCGACTCTGCCTGCGAACCAATCAAATCGGCGTCCAAAGAGAAGATATTCCTTACGTGCGATCATTCCACGAAGGCGACCAAGCTCGCTGAATATGCGGATGAAAGAGCTCTCAATAATAGCGAGAAGCCACAGTAGGCCTGTGATGCCGGAATTCAACCCCTCGTTGCGTTCTGGGTGTTGAATGAGATGTCGGAAGCAGTCATGAAGGACATTGACAAGAACGACGATTGTAACGCTCTTGAGAGCAATTTGGACCCAGTCAGACCGAAGAAATAGAATACCAGCGCTACCGAGGAGGGAACAAATAAAGATGAGCTCGGCGCTGTTCGGCGCAAAGTCGTAGTACGTGAGCTGTGGGAACCGGCTGATGAGAGCACCATCGCCAAAGGACCAATAGTGAAAACGCCAGTAAGATCGAGTTCCTCCATTCCACCAGGGATGTGTGACCCTAACATTCGGCGCTGCAAAAAATCCATGGCCTCCATGTCCGAGTGATGATGCACGTTTCAAACGGCAAAAGTCAATGTCTTCACCCCCACCCGTTTTGGGATACCTGAGGTCGAAGTGTGTAGCGCCATTGATGTTCCGCCGTGCGATCAAATTAGCAGTGACACCCCAAGGAACGTCGTCGTCAATTTTGGTGGCAATATCCCAGAAGTAGGTGACACCTGCAAGATGAACCGCTGTGGTGAAAATGGTGTCTGCTCGAGGGAAGGTCGTATTCCCGACGAAGCCTGCTGCCCTCGGATGAGACCGAATAACACGCTCGGCCTCAAACAAGAGGTTGGGTTCAGGAACAACATCATCGTCAAGAAAGTGCACCCAATCGGCCGCTGATTCACCCACACCCCGGTTGCGCGAAGCAGAAGCACCTACGTTGGCGTTGTTGACGCGAATGCGAACGTCAGGGCGGTGCGAGTACTTGGACAGGAGCTCGAAGGTATGAGGGGACCTGGGGTCGTCGACAATTATGATGAACATGACCGTACAAGATGTGGAGCATTTGAGGGATAGGATGGTGTCAAGGATTGAGAGATCGACGCGGTAACAGGGGATCACCACGTCCAGAGTGACGCACTGTTGAGCCTTGCAGTCTTGTTTGTCCAGCCAGTCTTCAACCATTGACACTGCATCCTCGAGAATCTTGAAGGTCCAGTCCTGGACATGATGCTTGGTGTATCGTGCTTCGCCCGCACCTCCGATGCCATTCGAGAGGCGGAAAGAAAACATCCTCGAGGAATTCCATCGGCGGTAGAGTTGGAAGAGGAACGGGTCTCCGTCTTGATTGATGAAACTGTCTGGGATCACCTCTCCTTTGAATATGTCCATGTGGGTGCGATGGATGATTGGAAAAGTAGGCATTCCAGGAAAAGATATATCGGTGAAGGCGACACACCCGAAGCCAATTGGAAGGCCGCGTTCCGATGCGAGGTTCTGAAAATGTTCCTGCGCCTCCCTCATCCAACCTTCATCCCGAAGTTCAACATCATCGCCCATGAGAACCATGTAGTCACAACCGTCGATGAAAGCCTTTCTCGCGCAATCCTTCCATATTTTGCAAACGTAACCATGAGGATGGTTGCAGGTGATCGTAACAAGGTCATGAAGACCCTCGTCGTGCAGAACGGCTTCAGCGCGGGTGTACCCGTTGGTTCTTTCGAGTAAGAAGTCGTCGTCGTGGTCAGTGGCGATATAGACAACAACGCGATAGCAGACACCGGAAGTTGAATGAACGTCTCTCCACGTCGTTCGAAATAAGGAGGTTGCGAAATTGCGAAGATTGTGAAGGCAAACGTTAGGATCACTGCCGCCTCTGGACGTGATGGGAAGGAGAATGGCGAAGACTATGTCCCTTGGCTGGAGGTGAAGTATTTTGCTTTCCAGCATTTGGCGAAGGAGGATGGTGCGAGAATCTCCGGCTACTTGCAGCGATTTGACGATTTCGCTGCGGATCCATGCTTCGGTGCGGCACATACCATCCTCGAGGGATATGGTTGGCCTCCAATCCAGAAGGGAGCTGCTCCTTTCGTTGTTCGAATTCCTGGAGGCTACCCCGACTGGCTTGGACTGGTGGTATGAGAAAGAGACTGCTGACGGATCAAGGCCAACTTGGGTGAGTGCGATCTCTGCCAAATCTTGGACGGAGACGGCGGAATCCGAGCCAATGTTGAAAACTTGGTGGACTGGACTCGGAGAATCCAACAACTTCAGGACTCCATCGATCGCGTCGTCGACGAAGAGAAAACTTCGTCGTTGATGCCCGCTACCCCAGACCTCGAATGTTGCGCCCTTGTCCCCGAGAAGTTGCAGCGCGATCGCCTTACGTATCATCGCGGCCGGCGCCTTTTCTCGTCCATCATTCCATGCGCCACCCGGTCCGAACACGTTATGGAACCTGACGACGCGTATATCCATTTTCGAGGCGAGTTGAGCAAGAAGAATCTCTGAGATGAGTTTCTCCAACCCGTAGAGGCCTTGCGGTTTGGGTGGGGTGTTTGCCCAGACGTCGTCTTCGTGAAGAGAGGTGTCACTGCTGATGTTAGTCTGAAGAACGTCGGGATAGACGCAGGCTGACGATGCGTAGATGAATCGTTTGACTTTGGCGTTGAGACACGCCTGGAGGAGGTTGACAGTCATGGAATGATTTTGAGGATAGAGAATGAAGTCGTTCTCGTCGTGGATTGTGCCCATCCCGCCCATGTTGGCCGCGAAATGGAAAACAATGTCGACATCCCGCACTGCTGCGCGACATACAGTTAGCTCGGTTAGATCACCGCGGATAAATTCATGGCCGATCGGCTCATCGTTCGAGAGGTTGTGCGCAATATCGACGATGCGAATTCTGTACACCCCCGCCGTCTGAAGACGCCGCGCGAGGTGGGTGCCCTGCGTGGCGTCAGAATAAAAAAGGAAAGAATGGAAGAGTTTCTCACAAGAAAGCCGTGCCCTCCCGTGATTAGGACGAGTTTGGATTCGGTGGGCTCCATTGTCGTGGGTGGTTAAGATTTACGACCTCAAAAGCCCTTATATCGCACAGCCCAAGAAGCCTTGTCCAACTCAAGACAATGGTTGTAAGTTGCCGGTCCTTCCAGAGCCTTCCATGTCGTACAGACGCTGTGAAAGAGAAGAAGAGGTTAGTATCACCCTATACCTAGCATGGGGAATGTTCTATGTACCCTCTTTTTCAGCGCTTATACACTCATTGATATGGGATTTGAAAGCGGCGGTAGGGGTTCATAACGAGACAATTCGGTCTACGAGGTTGGGGAAGAAAGTCGGAAGCGTGTACCGCGACAGGCTGTAGGAGAGCAGGTAAAAAACTTATATACACTAGAACGAAAGGTCACCTCGCCGATTTTCGTCCGTGGAGGGAAGAACCTATCGACCGGTGGCATGATGTAGGAACGGCATCATGACCGCAGTAACCTGATGTTCGAAGAGGGTTCAAACGTTCATGGCTTATCGGCCATCGATTCAAGTGGACGCTAAGATCATTTGACTCCACGCTCTAGGGAGATTCTGAAGCAAGAAGGGGATAGAATGTTTGCGAAGTCTGGCTTATCAATAAGCGCCCATAGCCAGAAAGGGTGATCCAGGCTGCATGGATAATGAAGCGGTCAGGAGGACGGATTTACTCTGAGTGGGTATAAGAGTGAACTTTACTGTTAAATGATGCTCCGCGTAAGTCGTCCATACCCACACAATGCCCGCATACCAATTTACGCCAACCCAAGATTGGTTCTCACACAATATCGACCACTGGAAAGCCCTCTTCCCACTCGTCCCTTCGGCCAATCCTCGCGTTCTCGAAATAGGTTCTTGGGAAGGCCGTTCAGCTGTCTTCCTCCTCGAAAATTTGTGCCGAGATGGCGGTGAGATCGTCTGCATCGACCACTTCGACCTTTTTCATACCGAAGCTGGCGGGGAGCGATACAGGAAGATGCAAAACAACCTTGAATTGACGGGCAAAAAATCGCGTATCATGGCCCAGTTCAGCGTTCCAGCGCTGATGACGATTTTGAAGGAGGAGATGTCCGCGGATGTTCCAGGATTCGATTGGATCTACGTGGACGGGTCGCATGAAGCCGACGACACTTTTCTGGACGGCGAACTCGTATGGCGACTTGCGAGGAAAGGGGCGATCGTCATTTTCGACGACTACCATTGGGACAAGGAGCCAGAGGACAGCATCCATCATCCCAAACGCGGCATCGACGCGTTTTTACTTCTTCATCAAGGAGAATACGAATGCTTCACCGATCCCTCGCATTACCAAGTCGTCCTCCGAAAGCTGACCGAAATGCGTATCGGCTTCCTCATCGACGATGTTGGATCCAAGACCAACGAGAGGTTGGGGTACGGCATTCACATCGCGCTCGCCGTCGACACTGCGTATGCCGTTGGGGCGGCGGTAACCATTCGCAGCATCGCAGATACCACCACAGGTCGTGTGTCAATTTACGTCGTCGACTGTGGATTATCCGAGGAGGACAAAGCAAAGCTGGCGGGGGCTGGCGGAGGTTGCAATGACTTGACAATCGTGTTTGTCCAGTTGCCGGAAGACAGCTTGACGAAGAAGATGGGAGCATGCTGGGCGAAGCTGGACATGATACGCGCCTTGCCCGTCGAGCGGGTCTTGTACATCGATTCCGACACTCTCGTCCGTAAGAGTTTGAAGGAGCTATGGAATCTCGACCTGGGCGGCAGAGCTCTTGGGGCAGCATTCGATGTTGGTCATCCTATAGGACATGAGGGCGTCGAGAGGCGGCCCTATTTCAATGCGGGAGTCATGCTCATGGATTTAGCGCGAATTCGACAGAGCAGCGAGAGATTACTAGAACTCGGCAAGCGCATGAAGAATTCAAAGTTCCGCGATCAAGATGCCTTTATTCTCCACTTCGCAGACGACTGGATGCCTTTCGGCCTGGAATGGAACGCACAAGGACTTGGGACTTATGCTCGATATCCCTCCGATGATAGAAAATGTCTTGAAGGCCAGTTGGAAAGGATGAAAGACCCAGCAATCGTTCACTTCACAGGTCCAGTCCATCCGTCGCTTGTTGAGGTCCTAAATCCATGGGTGCAACCGCCAACTGCAAAGCCATGGGGTTACGTCGGGGCACCAGGTCACCCGTTTGAGAACGAGTGGCAATCGATGCTAGGAAAAACGGAGTGGCAGCTGTTCAAAAATTCTGAGAGGGTTGAAGAAGTCGTAAACGAACAGTTGGCGAAGGCTGAAGCCGACTACAGGGCTAAAATAAAGTTACACAAGGCTGCCTGAAGTGGAAGACACGTACGTCGATAAGATATGTTCTACTTCTGCGGTTTTCTCGCCCGTCTCTTTGTATGTTTTGCAAAAGTCGGTTTGGAGGGTTGGTGCGACCTCTCACTGGATCCGAAATTGCCGACTCGTGCAACTCAGAAAAATGAAGAAAAAGCTATTTACCCTTTCCACTGCTGCGGGAGGCCCGTTATGTACGCACAAAAAGGCGTGGTAACAGTGCTAAACTTTAATATTTTGAGAAAATTGTACATAAATATTTCCTTATAAGGAAAATTAAAGCCCTTAAGTGCGCACATAAAGGGAGAAAATAAAGTTTAACACTCATATCACGCCTTTTTGTGCTGAAAGTCAGATTCCACAGCAGTGTTCTGTCATACATAATTCGAATATGTCCATCACCATGTGCACCATCATCGTCTGACTTCAACGATGTTCCCTCCCTTTTCCGTTCTGTTTTACCCCCCCGTTGGCCACGAACGTCGACGATGGAATCGCCTCACACCGCTGACCTCTAACTTCTAAGCCTTAGAACGGTCCATGTCCTCTCGAGTCTCCGTGGCCCTGAACTCATCTGACACTGGTGACGCCGAAGTAATATCAAGAGTCCAATGGGGGAAATCGGGTTTCAGGACAAGTTCCAGCCGCAAGCTTGCAAAATCAATGATGCTCCAGCCTCTAGGCTTCTGCCAGTACCATTCCATCATCCAGCCCCGCGACGTTGACGATAGAGGACCTTGCCTTCTCCCACATTCTTCGACCTTGCGCTGGACGCCAGAGCAGCTGTGCTGCCAATGAACACTAGTGGAAATTGTATAGACGACAAGGAGCGCAAGGCCGCTTCTTCGAGTTTCCCTGGTGGAGGCCCGATTGCTCATATGGGATATGGTGCATGGACTATGTAGCTCATTTTCTTCGGAGTTGAGAGCTGACAGCGTTGCTTTCCTCAGGACAATCTCGTTCAAAGTTCCGGGCAGCGCATCTTCCAATGTAATAAGCTACTTCTGTCGTATCCCATATCTCGTTTAACGTGGCATTAACAGCTCCGAAGCACCTATTCCGCAAAGTGATCTATTCAACATTCCGATCTTTTCGCCAGGGTCTTCGCCTCTTGGAAGGTACAGCCCGATTTCGCCCGCGACTCCTCTTCGGTCTGGACGAAGACGAATTCGCCACCCGACTCGACGAGGGCATGCATCCGGCGTGGTAGTTGGATACCCGTCACGCTTTCCTGTATCAGGTGCTGAGCATACGTTCGTGTTCCACGCCGAACAGTCGAGTACGGCTCATTGACATTTTTTTCTAACAGGCTGCGCTACACCGCCACCACTTGCGACCCAGACGACTTCAGCCTGAGTGGTTATACACTGCATGGCCGGGACCAATCCACTGAGATCCTGGTCGCAATAACGGCGTTCAACGAGAACGCGGCGATGTACGGCAGGACTCTCAGTGGCGTATTTGCCAACATCCGAGAACTCTGCTCTACCCAGCGGTCCAAGTATTGGCGGTCCTGCGTTGAAGATGGCGATCCAGCGTGGCGGCGTATCACAGTCGCGTTAGTTGTCGATGGTCTCGAGGACATGAATAATGGCGCATTGGACCTGATGGCCAAAATCGGCGTGTGCCAGACAAATATCATGAAGAGACAAGTCCAAGGAAGAGAGACAACTGCCCATATTTTTGAGGTACGTGAAGTTCGCATGGCCGTTGCTCATACCCCTCAACGAGTGGTCATTCAGTCTGTCGTATCTTCAAGGGCCTTCGAAAGCGAACCATTCCTCGAAGACTCGCTTGTTGTGCCCATTCAATTCATCCTGGTCATTAAGGCGAAGAACCAAAAGAAGATCAATTCTCATCGTTGGATATTCAACGCCGTCGGGAAAATTCTGAACGTTGGTACCGCTGATACCTTCCAAGGTCCTCTTTTGATGCTTTGTTTAGCCCGAAGTGTGCATTTTGGTCGATGCCGGCACCAAACCGGGCTCCAATTCCATCTATCGCCTATGGCAAGCTTTCCATGCAGATCCAAATCTCGGTGGTTCCTGCGGTATGTCGCTAAAGCTTGGAGCATACCTGAGTCCTTAACAATTACATAGGCGAGATTCATCCGATGGCTGGCACGCTGCTGCTCAATCCTCTCGTTGCTGCTCAGAACTTCGAATACAAGATGTCCAACATCCTCGGTCAGTGCAATACATTTCATCAATAGGACGCAATTTATTGACGCCCAAATAGACAAACCACTTGAGAGTACCTTTGGCTACGTGACTGTCTTGCCGGGAGCCTTCAGTGCATATCGTTACAGGTTTGTCTGTAGATCGTACGTTTTATTACCGATTCTCATGCGAGCACAATCTAGAGCGATTCTCGGCCGACCACTGGAACAGTACTTCAAAGGGGATCACTCGATGGCAAGGCGGTTAGGAAGAGATGGTATGCAAGGCATGGGTATCCTTCAAAAGAATATGTTCCTCGGTAAGCAAATCGCCTCGTCTTTTTTTGTCCATTATTTACGTAGAGGAATAGCTGAGGACCGAATCCTCTGTTTCGAGCTCATTGCGAAGGAAGGCGAGAAGTGGACCATTTCATACGTCAAAGACAGCAAAGCAGAAACGGACGTCCCCGAGTGCACTGCCGAGCTCCTCAGTCAGCGCCGAAGGTGGCTAAACGGAGCCCTTGCCGCCAATATTTACGCTCTTGCCAATTTCCATCGACTGTATCGCTCAAAGCATGGATGGAGACAACTAGGGCTATACCAAGTACAAGCCGTTGTACGTCTCGTGATGTTGTCTTTGCCTCCGAGAACGAAACTCTGAGTTCTGGATGATATAGTACAATGCCCTGTCGTTGGTGTTTTCCTGGTTCTCGTTGGCGAACGTCTGGCTAGGTTCCAGCATGTTGCTGGACAACCTTTCGGGATATGTGCCGCATCCTTATGCCGCTTATGTAAGTCGCCCTGACCACAATTTTAAGCATCTCGTCGACGATTCAGCAGGTTGATGGAGTCAACAAGGTCATCAAATGCGCCTACCTCGCATGTCTGGCTTTCCAGGTTGGATATATGCGCTTCTCTTCTAGGTGGTACATGCCTTAATGCTGTGTTCTTGTCAGTTCCTTCTTGCGTTTGGAAACCGACCAAAATCAGAACGTCTGGCATTTAACATCCCACTATCGTAAGTTTGTTGCCTCTCAGGCATTCGGTCCTTACCAAGCAGCGTTCGATTTTCAGGTTCTTCGCCTTTTTGACGATCTACCTCATGCTTGCTCCTGGAGTTTTGTCGCGACTGGCAACCTCATCTCCTCGTGTACACCCTCCCAGCACGGAAATACTTCATTCCGCGTCGACCTCTACTGCGTCTAGCCTCGCTGCTGTTTTTGTTCCACTAAGCTCTGCAGTCGGTGAGTTGGCTTGGCTGTGGGCTTTAATTTGCAAGTGTCTCACACGCTGTTCCTAGGTATCTATGTCGTAACTTCCCTGCTCTATGTGAGCTTCGAATTTTCACTCGTCACTCGGGAAAGATCCTGACATTAGTAATCCAGCTCGATCCTTGGCATTTGCTCCATTCGTCATTGCAATATCTGTGTGTGGGACCTAGCTTCATCAACGTGTTGACCGTTTATGCCTTCTGCAATCTGCACGATGTGTGTATACGTTACTCATCCCGCACGGCATCTACTTATGGCCTGTATTCGATAGGTATCGTGGGGCACGAAAGGATGCGATAAACTGGAAGTCTTGACACCATTGGTCACCTTATTTCCCCAGGTTCCTGGCCACATCCATTCCGGAGCCAAGATAAGACGTGATCGTGCACGCGAGGAATCACAGATGAAAGCAGAGATTGAAGACCTCCACAAGAGTTTCCGAACCCGCGTGGTCGTGTTGTGGCTCTTGTCCAACGCGATCTTGGCCATCGCCGTAGAGAACTCTGGAGGATGGCTCAACCTGAACGATCCGTCAATTACCATTGAGCAGCTTCAGCTTTTCCACAGAAGGCAGACCGAAGGACGACGAGGGTATCTTTTTGTCGTCCTTTGCGTCGCTTACTGGATTGTTGTTTTGCGATTTGTGGGAGTAAGTGTCTAGATTTTTGTCAACTGAGTTTCAATTCTGACATGTATGTACGCAGAGTATCATTTATTGGGTTAGGAATGTTCTCTTCAGCTGGAGGAGGAAGCGATCGTAACGCGACATAGCAGTGTACTGGAGAAGGAATTGCGAAATCTGAAGTTTTATCGTGATTAGGTGCTATCTCCGTCATGAAGCAAGGACGAAATTCGACGACGTATAATCGAACGAAGCTTACGCCACTAATCCATTCGGCCAACGTGTCTGCAGCTAAGGACCCGCGACGTTGGTTGGCATTGGTCACAAGTGATCTCCGAACTCATCCCCGAGTCCGAGACCGAAATTGAAACCATATAGCCCGCAATGCGGACAATGACGCTGCCTGCACTGCTCAATGCTGCTGCTGATGGATGACTGTACTTAACCTCTCCAGCCTTTCCGCGTTCTCACCACCTACCCTCGGTGAAGCTGATTCACCTTTGACAGAGAACCCCGGGAAGACTGGCGCCTACGATTGATGCTGGCAGTTAGATACTTACCTACTCCTATCGTCTCTGGGTATAAATACCTAGGCAGATGCGTTCAGACCTTTAATCTCACCCACCGACTCTCCGCCATAATCACCACCTCAACTCTCCGACTTAACGCCTTGCTCAATAACATCATGTCTGCCAAGCTCGTTCTAGTACGTATGCCGCAGCTTCCCATGTCGTCCAGATGTCGATGCTGAGCTCTTTAACCTCTTCAACAGGTCACTGGCGCTACAGGATTCATCGCTGGCCACGTCATAGAGCAAGCTCTTGATGCTGGTTATCGTGTCCGAGGGTGAGTTGCTGAGGGCTCCCCAAGACGCCTGTTGCTAAAAATAGATCGATGTATCAGAACCGCTCGGGCAGGCAAATTACAAAGCCTCCAAGCTCTTCGTGTTCCCAACCTCGAGTTCGTCCAGGTCGACGACATTGCCAAAGATGACTTGACCAAGGCCCTCAAAGGTGAAAACCTACCATGAGGCTAAGTCTCGGATTCGCTGAACGTCTTTCGCTAGATGTTGATATTGTCATTCATGTCGCGGCGCCGTTACCCGGTGCTGCCTCGATTGACGATACGGTCAACGTCAGTGTTCAAATTCCATCCTGAGACTTCTTTCATTGATTGTTCCGTTATTCTAGACCGCTCTTGAAGGCACCTTGAACATTGTTCGTCAAGCAGAGAAAGCAGGCATCAAAAAGATTATTGTGACGACCACTTTCGGAAACGTTATGGATCGTGAGTCCAGCGAATCTATGAGAAACTTCCCAATTCTAAGATCCCGCCAGCTACCTTGTTCCCTGGCTTCGCTGGTCTGACATTTACCGAGTCCCGTGGGTGTGCTTCTTGACTGCAGGTAGTTGTGATGCCTAACCGTACACAGAATGGGGTGAAACCACCAAGGAGGAGATCTATAAGCGCGCAGAAAATCCATTCTACACCTACTTCGCTGCGAAGAACCTGGGCGAAAAAGCCCTCTGGGACTTCGTGCGCGCACATCCCCATCTCGACGTCACGACAGGTAAGTACCGCATCTATTTCGACAGCATCGAGAAAGGGCTTATATTTCCATTGCAGTCCTTCCGGGCTTCGTATATGGCCCCTACTCGAAGGTTCTACCGAAGCCCAAATCCCTTCAGGAGCTGGGTACCAACACCTTTGCCTACAATGTCCTCAAGGGTGTGAGCTACCCTCCGGTCGCCCCACCTTACGTCGTGGACGCACGCGACGTCGCTCGTGCTCACATCCTCGCCATCAACCTGCCACCCTCTTCGGATATCGGATCCAAGCGCTTCCTTGTCAACGGCGGGAACTTCACCTGGAAGCAGACCGCAGAGCACTATAAGCAGGTCTTCCCTAGCGAGAACGTACTCGCTCTCGATGGATTCCAGGACCTTCCAGGAACGCCCTCTGTCTTGGATAACACAAAGGCAAAGGAAGTTCTTGGCCTCAAGCAGTTCATCGAGCCGAAGAAGACCATGGAGGATGCTGCGAGGGACTTGTTGGAATTGGCGAAGAAGTGGTAAACTGTTGTGTGATCGATGGCGATGAGGTCTGTCTTGTCCGCAAAACAATGTAGGAACGGAATATATTTTCCACGTCGTTTACTCAGTACGCTGAGCCAGAGGTATCCGATTCCATGAAATAAGTGCCTCTTTCCTCGAACATAATATCACTCGATTGCATCGGATATCTCAGCCAGCAATGACTGTGCATGGGCAGAGCGAGGCTTTGATTTCAACTTGAAGAGCTTTGTGTGGTCGGGACCCGCAATTATGAACAACTGAGCACTGGGTAGAATGACGCACAAACATAAGAACAGACTGTAGATAATCAGGTCGTCAAACTGCAAGGGTGGATTTACACAAGTAGATATCTGCAAACTGTTCAAATTGAGAATCACTACTGCCAAAATTCTCCTTCCTGCCTCCATCGTATCAATCTCGCCGGTACGGGAATATCTGGGTACATCCATCGAAGGTGCCGTTTATCCCCAGGAAGAAGAAATCGAGATTGGCGTTCAGTGCCCTGCGAAGTTGTCCCGTCGGGTTCGGGTAGAGTGGCTTGACCGTCTGGTTGATAAAGTTCTCGTATAACAAGCATCCAGTGGAGAAGTCGGAGGATGTGGGATCAAAGGTGAAACTGTTGACTCTGCCGAGGTTTCTTCCGGGCTGGACAGGATGCGCCTGTATGACCACGTCGACTCCTTCGTTGCCTTTCGGCCCGTCTGCACGGAAGAAGTCGTCGGGCATACGGCTGTGCTGGAAAAATCCGCGCATGACGTCGAGATCTAGCTGCCCGTCGTTTCTACGCCCATCGATGAATATGTTGACGGGGAAGGCGGTCTCTCCGTAGGCAGTAAGGTATCTCAAGTTGACGAAGGAGAATTCGGGGTTTGTCGCTATCGAATCTTGAATACGCTTGAAGCGGAACTCACCCGCGACGGTGAGGTTGTACTTTCCTCCTCCGAATCGGTTGCTATAGTCAACCAACTAACATTTGTTAGCCCCTTAGAGGTATGCCATGTAGGGTACGTCATACCTGCTGGAAAAGCGTCTCGTTGAAATCGTGGTTATTGCCGAAGAATGCGTCACCTATGCCGGTAATTTAGCCAGTAACTGGACGTGTTCAAGAAAGTAAAACACCTCTAGTCATGCTAGCATCACCTGAAGAAAACTGTCAGACACAGCGGTCAGAGTTGATAGATTTAAAGCCACCTTCGAAGGTGCCATGCTCACTGAGCCCACCAACGGTGGCGGGGGGTGGGGGATCGGGCCCCGTGAGCTGGGTCTTGCCCCCAATGCTCAGCAAATCCGTGATGAGGTTGCCGTCCACAAGATGCGCCGAGTAAGTCGCGAAGAGTGCGGCTGCATGTCCGAAATTGAGTCCTGTTAATAGAGTATGTGGACATCAGGAACGAAGGAAGAGTCGGGTATCACACTTTGACTCGTACCTTCCATCGTTGCAGTGATTATTTGCGCTGGAGTTGCTACTCCATTTCTCGGGAGGTACTAAAAGCATACTTGTCAGTTGATTGGGGAGGCAACAGCATTTCGTTACACGTACCCCGTGAGAGGCAAGAGTATTCAGACCAGGGCAAGGCCCACGGATGTCGCCAGGTCGAAGAGGTTTCCACGGGTGAGCCGCGTCGTTCACCAGTTTCGCAGAGGTGTCCGGCAGAGGTCCAGGAGGTGGTGCTGGCTCTCGAGCCTCGAGTGTAGGAATGATGGCATTCAATTCCCGCTCACTGAGGCCAGCCAACGAGGCGTAGGCAGGGAAAGCGACGGCCCTCGTTGCAAAGATGAAGGTTGAGAGAAAGGATAAGTATCTCATGTTGTACTATTCTGAGATTTGACGACTGCATATTTGCGAGGAGCGAGGCTTTTATACAGAAAATTGAATCTCACCTAGAAAGCCTGCCATACGTTTACCTCGTCAGCATGGCCACCCGGAGAGCGAATATGCTCATACTGTTGTTGGCCGTTCAAGATCAGGAAACTCTTGGCAGGAAAGAAGCGCTCGGAAACGAAATCCCCTCTCGCTGATTGGCAAACTGTCCTCGGCAGCCGCCGCCGACCAACTGCACCCACGTAAGGACTTGACGTTGGCGCAGAGATGCGTGCTCGGAAGTGGAAGGTTGGCACTTCGGTGAGTCGGCATCCGGTTTGCACGACGCTGAATTTCTAAGCGTTAAGTTTGCGAAGCCTTCATTCTGCGAACATACTTTCGTTTTGGCTCATGAAAGGTCAGCGAGATGTGGCTTTCAATTATTCAGCTACACGAGTCACATGGATTGTGCCCCGAAAATAGAAGAGATGACGATGATGGGACGTATATACGGACCCTCGGCAGAAGCACCGTCGACGTATGAGGATAAGAATCAGGGCCAAGCCGGGTGGACATCTCCCAATTTATCCCTAATATCTGGTGAATACCATTGGTATTTCAATAAAAATACATTGTCTGCGTACAATTCAGCGGTTGTTACCTGAATGAAATGGTTCCTGTACGGGCGCTTAAATCTAAATTACTATAATTGGTGCCTCCTTGAGCGCTTGTTTGACAGGCACCAGTAACAAATCTGCCAAGAGAATGCTCTCAAGAGCTTGGCTTTCGACATTCGGCACTGCTTTCGTAAAGGAAAATTCATCATAAAGGAGCTTGGCATCGAGCCACTGAGAACACAATGCACCTTGGATGATGGGCCCTGTTCTATATCCTCATGTTCCTGTATGTATGGGGGCCACCACGAAGAATCATCGAAGCCATACTACAAATAAATCAAGGTCACGATCTCTATTACTAGCAGAGTATCATGTCAGGACCAGCAGGTCCTTCTCACTGCCCCATTAATTGTAATCTACAGATTCATGAGGTACATATATACGATCGTTTGATAGTGTCTGGAGAGGCAACGTGACTGTTATTCCATGTCACAAGTTGCCTCTCTCACCGCCAACGGACTCAAGTACTCAAGGCCTGCTCAAAGCGTGCTCTGAACCAGCCGCGTTCGATTTTCATAATCAGCGTACATTTCCAATCCAACACAATCCACTTTCTATGCTTTCTATCCCCCCTGCTTTCGCGTCTATCATCCATACCGTCACCACCCAACACGGGACTCCCACATAAGTCTGAAGGTTTTTTCTGGACTCAGTAACCGGGATTCGGGGACAGGATAAGTACCGCTATGACTCATTGTCAGCTTACAATGTATTTGAACCACAGTTTCATTGCGATCGTCTTGAACAATCTCAGCACTCATACTAGTTTGGTTACCTCCTTATGTTTCCTTTTTCATCGGCATAAGCAAGTTTGAGTTCACCAAGCAAAATGGACCCATGATAGGTGGGCCAGCGGTAGAGTTCCACCCAAACTATTTTCTTCTGCATTCATCTTCATTTACGTGTACAGTAGGATAGGTATTCGTCTTTTGTTTAGCATTCGAGTAATGTCCATTGCCTTTATCCAGGCTGTCGTCGTAGCGTAGTCTTCATATATGCAATCTATTCTTGATTTCCAGAACAACGCCTTTGAAAGGAGCTCAGGATGTCGAAAACGGCAAAGGTATTCACGGCCTTACAGCAGCAATGGTTTCGCCCCGCGTCTAATCAGATGCGACCCATATCTTTGTTTGTCGCAAAAGTTTCTAATGGAATGCCGCGTGTTGCTGAGGAAGATCCGGAGATCTGGGTGGTTCGTAGTGCAAGCTGAACTTCAGCTGAAACGCTCTTCGTGAGTACCTGCAGAAGATCTTTCAGTTGCTGATCCTCTCTTCACCCTGTGAGGAACGCACGCGAGGATTCTGCTTGACCACTTTCCGCGCGCGGTCGATGGTAGATATAAGCTTGACAACTGTGGCAGGAACATCACGCGAATGGTGAAGATTTCAACCTGTTCACCAACTCAGAAGCGAGATAAACATTTTTGACTGCAAAACTCACTGATGCACCAGTGGTGATAGGAACTTGAATGTCGAAAACAATTATCCTCGCAACGAAGGACGGTGGCCAGAGGGACAAGATCTG
>MPNV01003049.1:1683157-1718590 GCA_013376435.1 Cyclocybe cylindracea
ACACCCTCCGTTTTCGCCATCGCATCGTACACGGTTTATCGATTATACGCATGGAGGAGACTTCGATACAGGGGAGGGATGAGGGAAGCGTTTTCGGACGTCGATGCAGCATTTTAAGGCGTGCTAACGAGAGTAGTGTATTATTTGTGAGTCGCGTCACTTCTATTTTTCCTCCGCCTTTGTCTCACCAAACCTTCCGTCGTTCTCAAGGGCGGGCCCCTCGTCAAACTCGGTATCATTATTGTTGCGCATTCTGCTTCCCAGCAGTGTCCAGGCCTCGTCCTCATCACCAACCTGGTCCCCGTGCACGTCATGCTTGCGAACGTCGTAACGTGCGTTTCAGAAACCGAAACTCGGCTCATCTGCGAGCCACCGACTACGATACGCTTCCTCGAAGCACGCGGCAGCCACGAACAATCGCATGCAGCTTTCGGGACAGTCGCGGTCAGAAGGACTGGGAGGAGCGAAGACCGTGAGTTAAAGGCCCTATGGTTTGATGAGGGGACGGTGACGGGAAGCGATGAACCTGCTCGCGATCCGGAAAGAAACGAATACAATCACCGTATGACTATCCCATCCGCTGGGCGACGAAGAGCGCCGAGATGCCGCGCGCCTATTCAACAACTTCAAAGGTTTGATACCTTCCAACCACGCTGAATGGTGAGTGCACCCTTTGTCTAAATCTCTGTCGCCTGACCGTTTCCCAAGACCCTAAATTCTTCGCCGCCCTTTGCAACACGCAAGACCGTTACCCGTCCATCCCCTACTTACCTCTGCCCATATGCATGACTCAGTCATAGCCTGGACACAATGTACACTAATTTCGTGAATTAATATCTTTTCCTTTTTCGTCGATACAACGAGAATATGGCCCTATCTTTGGATACTCCTTAGGGGAACTTCGGACGCGTCCTGAGGTGGGAAAGGGATGCCCTATAAGATTCTCCCTCAATTCACAGTGTAAGTCCACTGAGCCAAGACATTGCATTCCAGACAGCTATGTCATAACGGTGAGTGGCAGCGTTGAGCGGCCCAGAATCGGAGAGAAGGAGGGCTCAGAAGGAGGCTTCCCTTCCTCCGTATATCAAAGCCTCATGTGAGATCTCGAGAATATATTGGCGCAGTCTTCTCGATACGGTTCTCATAAGCAGGATTGGAGGTGCGGCGGTGTTGAATGCTTGCAGGGCGTCGACAATTCAGGGCGTTCCTTGACGGGACAGCAAGAGGGTCAAAGTGGACACATCTCTCGGCATCTCTTGCTAAAAGAACTGCCTCACGCCGTTTTGGTGAACGGCAGGGCTCAGAGCGGGAACGATTGTCGGACCGCGAACTGGGCTTACGTGACATGGGCCTCTCGTATCATCCAAGTAGTCGTTCGTTCATGAAGGTTGGCATGTATGTCGTTGAGAGAACAAGCCAGAGGGTGAAGCTCTATCGAGGATGACCCTTTTACTTTTTCTCTTTCTCCTTCTCCTTGTCGGCATGGAAGATGTTCTTGATC
This sequence comes from Cyclocybe cylindracea, assembly GCA_013376435.1. Lineage (NCBI taxonomy): Eukaryota > Fungi > Basidiomycota > Agaricomycetes > Agaricales > Hemipholiotaceae > Cyclocybe > Cyclocybe cylindracea. The sequence goes on from MPNV01003049.1 coordinate 1,684,659, forward strand.
TTCCCAAATATCGATGTTCTCTTCTTGCGCGTAGAGTTGAACTTCGATGACGACGGCGAGTTGGCAGATTCGGATGTTGAAGGGAATTGCTCTTTCTTTATGGGAGTTGCGGGTGAAGCAGCAGGCTCAGCTGCTGGAGGTGTGGTGGTGCCGTTGGCAGCTGGCGTTTCCTTCACTTCTGCAGCACCCGCAGATGTTACACCACTGCCTGTAGGAGCGGCCTCTTGCTTGGCAAGGGTTGCCTCCGTAGACGTAGCAGGGGCAGGAGCAGAGCTTTCAGGTTCAGCGTGCGTAGGGGTCGCGGCTGGCACTTCAGTCTTCTCTTCAGCAGCTGGCGCAGGTTCGGGGGCAGCAGTCTCCTTGGCGGGCGTCGCTGTCGGGTCCTCAACGGCGGGCACTGGGGCCGCAGCTGGGGTCTCGGTCGCGGGTTTGGCTACAGGAGCTTTGACCACTTCCTCAGGAGCTACAGCCGCAGCGTGGATTGGCTCAGGAGTCGCTTGGAGCACGGCCGCCTCTTCCTTCTTTGTCTCTTCCACAGTCGATGCTACCTCCGCGGCAGGAGCCTCTGGTGTCACCTCTGGAACGACCTCCTCAATGGTGGGGACGGCAGTCGCGGCCGGGACAGCAACGGGTGCAGGTACAGATGTTGGCTCCTCCTTCGCTGGCGCTAGCGACGCATCGACTCCTTTGGCGAGTTCAGACATGGCGGCGGGGGTGGGTTCAGGCTCTGCAGCAGAGGGCTCAGGGAGGACTTCCTCAACTTTGGGTGCTGATTCCACCCTTTCAGCAGCAGTGGCCGGCGGGGGGACAGCAGCGACTGGTTTTTCCTCTGCGGCGATTTCAGCGACAGCTGGGGACCCCGCTTTGGTGGTGATGGCTGTGTGCGTCGAGGGCTCCTCGACTTTGACCGATTCCTCCAGGGCGGGTAGCGCGACCGCAGCTTCAGGCGCGCTGATGGCCTGGGGTGTCACTTCGGGCACGGGGGGAACGGCAGCCTCCTCTGGCACGACGGTGTTATTCTCTGCAGCATTAACGGGGACAATCATGATGGGGACGATGGGGGCTATGGGCGAGGTCTCCTTCTCTTCCGCAGTGGGTGGGAGAGCAGCGGTATTGGGCGTTGGCGTTGACTCTCCGCCGTCAGGTAACGTGAATTTATCATCCGGTTTCGGTGTCGGAATGGCGATCTACAAAATAACACAAAAGCGATTCAAATACGTCAGCCACCCACTCCATACAATACATGCAATATCGAAGAGGGGGAAGAAAAATACACAGCAACAACACCGTGACTCTCGCAGACAGTACCGCACCGCACGCACACGCAAGGTGACACACAACGCGAGAGGGGAGAGACCCGGTTGTATTGTTGGGAATTGAAACAGGATCCAGAGCGGACACAAGAGCGGAAAGTGCCTATATCGGGCAAGACATACCTTCTGGACATTAATTGGATCGACGCCGACCACGCTGTGCACCGCGGCTCCGAAGCCCGACGCCACATAATCGAGCGCGGAGGACGTGCCGTCGCGCGCGACGATGGTGCTCGCGAGATCTGATAGAAGTTGAGGAAAGGTGGACGAGGGGGCATCTGATACTGGCTCACTGGCAGGCGCCTTATTCTTACCCTCCTCCTTGGAGGCGTCGGCGTCGGCGGTAGGCTTGGCCTCTGCCGTCTCCGGCGCTGCGGGAGGCTTTGCGCTCTCCTTCGCGTCTGGCACTGGCTTCTCGTCGACGACATCTGGGACGACGCTGTCCCCGTTCGCGACGTAGCCGTTCGGCGTAGGGTCTACGGGCTTGGATGCCTCCGCGATAATGGGCTCTTCAGTTACAGGTGGTGGAGGTAAGACGGGCGGCACAGACGCGGGTTCAGGCTTTGGGGGCGCGGTGTATACATTATTGACGAAACCACCCGGGTCCGTCTCGGTCGGTTGGTCTTCGTGCACGATCCACTGGCCGTCGACGATGAACTTGAACTTGATTTTCTCATTCCATGGTATCCTGGTCGTGCCCTCGAAGCCAGTCGGGGTTTTCGTGAGGTGAATGGAAGATGACCACTGCAGTCCACCAGATGAGCACATTCCTGCCACAGAGAAAGTGGATTTGAGAGTAAAGACTCACCTGGTCGAAGGTGCCGGTGACGATGACTGTGCTTGGCTCGGTGTGTGGCCTGTAAATAGGACATTGTTAGTGATTTGATGCGATACGCAGCAGCAATGGTGCACGGACCAGGTGAAGCGGACTTGGTGCAAATCTTCAGCACTCATGACTAGGGAATGGAGGATAGAGAGACTGTCGTGGATGGTGGATAGGTTATGAGCTTTGATACGTTGCACATGTTTACACGTCCGAAACTGGGAATGCGTCTGTCAGGTTCGTGAGCCTGCGACCGACGCTAAGCTTAGCGTTAGCGCTCCGCCATCGGCAGTGCCTTTCTTCAAGGGCCCCGTTCTTATCCGATGCCCTCCAAGAAACACACGAACTGTGGCGCATTGGTCTCAGACAGCTGCGAGCATAAACGACGGATTAGACGCTCATTATTGTGAAGACCGACATGTGCCGGGCACATTCGAGAGCATAATTGAACGGACTGATACCGATAAGGACTTTCAACACGTTTTTCTCGATCATCCCGTTTATCTCTCTCTCTCAATCTCCACCACCAACAGCACGAATGCTCGTCCTCGATCCCGACGTGCCGTGCGATAACATCGTCCTCGAGGAGCTGCTCGATGGCAAGGAACCTCTGCGCCATCTCATGCACGATGCCGAGCTCGACGGGGTCATCGCGTCGGAAGGATTGGCACGGGCGTCAAAATCGAAATCTGAGCTCCTGACTGTCCTCCCTCAACAATCTCATTCGGTTGAAGACGGTCTTCTCAAGCTTTCGTTCGCGCATGAATGGGCAGATGTACCCAAACCACTGTCAATATCGCTCGTCGTAGACGCGTCGCCGGGTTGTGGAGGTCTTGCCTGGCCGGCAGGACAAGTGCGTTTTGCTTCATCTCACTGTTGGCCCTCGTCAATGAATCGGCCCACGATAGATCCTCGCTAGCTATCTCGTGCAGAAGGGGCCGGGTCATGTCAAGAACAAAAACATTCTTGAACTCGGCAGTGGCACTGGACTGGTTGGACTCGCTGTCGGTGTCTTTCCAGAGACAAAAGTGTGGATCACAGACCAGGCGTCCGTTTACTTTCCCTTTGGTTTGCGCTTTGTGTTTCCTGTGTTAACTGTCAACGCCCTTTTTCTGTGATCGAACCAGCCCGCTCCTCGATATCATGAAGTGTAACGTTTCACTGAACAATCTGAAAGCAACAGCAACCGTCGCCGAGCTCAACTGGTCGGTTTATACTCTCTTGTGCTACGACAGAGAATTTCTAAGGAAATGTGTCCTGGATTTCAAGGGGTAGCTCGATACCAGAAAATATTCCCCGTCCGGACATCATCCTTGCCGCCGACTGTGTATATTTCGAACCAGCATTTCCACTCCTTGTCCAAACGCTCAGCGACTTGTCGGATGCGTCGACATACATTTTGTTTTGTTATAAGAAGCGGAGAAAGGTAAGCTTCATCCTGATATGGCCATCAAGTATGAGGCAGAGTGTCTTTCCACAGGCAGATAAACGATTCTTCGCGATGCTGAAGAAAAAGTTCACTTGGAAAGAGGTGAAGAAATTCGCGCCTATGCGTTTTGAACCTTCACCTAACGACCGTCGTTTCACTGAAGGTCATGGACGACCCACATCGTCAGATTTACAACCGAGAAGCAATCACCCTCGTACGGCTGTTCAAGATCGATGCCCCTAGGGTCGTCCATTAGGGTCTTGGGATAGTGACGCTTTTGGGATCTAGTTTCATGCATTCATGTTGGTATTAATGGGCAATGCATAGAGGTATTACACTGGTCTTTTGAGAGGGGCGTTGCGGCGAATTAGGAGATGTGTAGCCTAGGGAAAGCAAGGGATGCGAGGCAACAATGTAGATATACAATATCGAGAAACGATATTCCAGGCCGGCCAAGAGGCGAGGGGACAATGAAGCCGCGGCATGTTGGGAGTGGACGTCTGAGCCCACAGGTTCTATGTCTAGAGAAAAAAATCATTTCGGAATAGTTTTGAGCTATAGAGACTGGTTTCAGAATCTGACGGACAGAGGGCAAGAAAACTCACCTGCAGGCCATGGATATCCTGAATCTCCGCCTTCAGCGTCTCATTGACTAGTTTATGCTGCTTCACGATGGGCAGTCCCTTGAATGCCTCGCTAGCAATCGTAATAGCGTAGAAAGAACCGCATCCCCCTTGACCGAAACACCGAATCAGCGATATAGGGACAAAAAACAGATATCCAACGGACCAGAAACGTCCTGTACCTGCAACTGGGACGGGGCGAATTTCTCCGCCAGCTTCGCGTAGATGTGTTGCTCGCCCTCTGTGAGGCCTGGGGGAGGGGCATCGGCAGCGATACGCCAGAGCGAGGTCGCGGAGAACGTGCGCCGCGCTACAGAGAGTCGGAGGAGGCGAGTTGGGAGAGGGAGCATGAGGAGTGGAGGCGGGGGCCAGAGCCGTGTGGATCAGCGAGCCAGAACGATCACAATTTCGCGATTCCGATTGGTCAGCCGGCGAACAGGGTATTCACTGTCAGCGACGACGACGATGCTGCTAGGTGCGCTGAGGAGCTCAGTGCGCTCCGGTGCAGCTCCCCGAGTATTCGCCTGCTCTGGGGGATGCGCAACGCGTGGTATCGCGACTGCTACACGCGCTCAATGGTCCGCATTCCGCTCAATGGCGAGAACATCCTCCCGAGTTCATGAAGCTCGTTCGGAAATTCTCCAATCTCTCCGCCTATCCTCGTTCCGGTCTCTACACACCACCCGTACCTTGCTGAAGCCAGCCCAAGCCCAACCACAAAGCTCTCCGGAAGAGCTTCCTGTTCTCCCTAGCCTCCCCGTTGGCCGATGGCTCATGTTCTCTTCCGCTCTTGTCCTCGCTATCATCGTCGTTGGTGGGGTCACCCGCCTCACAGAATCCGGTCTCAGTATCACGGAATGGCAACCTATCACCGGTGTTCTACCTCCTTTGACGCACGACGAGTGGATGGTCGAGTTTGACAAGTATAAGGCTACCCCGGAATTCAAACTGCACGTTAAAATTATATCTCATTATCCCAGAGGACCGTTGACTAACATAAAACCAGGCTGAACCACTCAATCTCACTCGAAGACTTTAAGTCTATCTTCTACATGGAATGGGGACACCGTGTCCTCGGTCGTCTCATCGGCGTCGTCTTCGTCGGCCCCCTCGCCTACTTCGCCCTCCGCAAAAAGATTCCCAAGTCCCTTACCCTCCGTCTCACCAGCCTCGCGACCCTCATCGGCGCACAAGGTCTCCTGGGGTGGTACATGGTCAAGTCCGGTCTGGAAGACTCCATCATGGAGACCCCTGGCGCCGTCCCCCGCGTCTCGCAGTATAGATTGGCGGCGCACCTCGGCATGGCGTTCCTCTTGTACTTGGGCATGTTCGGCACTGGCATGGCGGTTATTAAGGACTGGAAGTTTGCCCATGGGGCGAATTGGAGTGGGTACACGCTGGATATCCAGAAGGCTGTGGCCCGCCCGTTGTTTGTTTCGTTCAAGAGGCAGGCATGGGCTCTCACTGGATTGGTGCTTATGACCGCTCTGTCGGGTGAGTGACAGTTGATTTTGCCGTAGAACGAACCTTCTAACTTACGCCTATCACTAGGCGCCTTTGTCGCTGGACTCGATGCTGGTTTGTTGTACAATGAATTCCCCCTCATGGGCGGACGTCTTGCCCCACCCGCTGATGAGCTCTTCGCGGACGAGTATGCCAAAAATCCTGACAAGTCGGATAAGTGGTGGCGAAATATCTTCGAGAACCCGACTACTGTTCAATTCAACCATCGTGTTCTGGTAAGTAACTGCTCCCTGAATTATTCATTCGTAACTCATGTATTCTTTATGACAGGCTACTGCCACCTACTGTGCAACTTCCCTGCTATTTGCGCGGTCGCTCAAGCCTCTTATGCGTCAAGCACTGCCTCCTATGACACACGTCGCCATGAAGGCCGCATTTGCAATGGCGAATGTTCAAGTCGGCCTCGGAATTTTCACCTTGCTCTACCTTGTCCCTGTCCCATTGGCTGCTGCACACCAGGCCGGCAGTGTTATGCTCCTCAGCGCGATGGCGCATATCCTTATCACCATGAGAAGACCAGGTGTTGCAGCTAGGGCATGGCGTGAATTCCTCGCAAAAAAGGCTGCTCACGCACCCAAACCTAGAGCGTCGTAAATTAAGATCATAACTCGAAGGGCACATATTTCCGTAGACCACTAACCACTTATTGACACCACTCACTGGAAACAACATAATCAGAATCATAATACTCAATATGTTCAGGCGTGCATCTTCATGACAAACAGAAAAGAGCAAAGTTGCAAAAGATAGAATACAGCTTCATTACACAACCTATTCAGCCATTTGTACATCCTCATCATTACTGGTTGGTTTTGCTGGAGCTGCTGGAGCAGCAGGAGCGGGAGCGTCTGCCAACTCTTTCGCGACCATGGTGTCAAGGAATGGCCTAACAGAACCGTTCTCGAGGATGCGGAAGGATTCACCAACAACCGGCTTCTTCTCGAATTGGCTTACGGGGCCAACGATGCCGATCGAAGTGTTGTTCTCGTTGAGCTCCTTGTCTTGTTGGAGAGTTTCGCGCAGTGCATGTAGACCGTGTCGGACAAGGTCTTCGAGTGAGGCTGTTGATCAAAATGTTAGTGCCAATCAATGGATAGACGAATCTCGAGACACGTACCATCCTCAAAGCTTTTATAGTGTTTCTCCAGGTACGTCTTCGCGCTCTGACTCCTAGCACCGATTGACATCGCATAGTATTCATACGAGTTTCCAGAGGGTGAGAATTCATAGAGGTGCGGGCCGCTCTTGTCCTGGCCGATAACGAGGAAGCCAACTCCGTATGGGCGGCGTCCGTATTCTTGGGTATTCACTTGGGCCTCTGGATCAAAACAGAGGGAATGTTAGACGTGAGGAGGAGTAGGGACGGATCGACGTACTGTCGGCGATGGCAGACACCAGTCGGTTAACGGGTACAGGGCGGTTGAAGAGCATCTTGGAGGACATCGCTTGTTGGCGCATGAAGTTACTGCAGGAACATCAACACAATTCATCGAGAACAAGATTGGTACATGTAACTCACCTGAGAACACGCGCATCGGACGTCAGCCCAGCGATGGCGATCCCAACATGGTCATCTATTCGAAACATCTTTTGTTGGTACGACGCAAGCTCGCCTGTCGATCGCTTCGGTTCACCCAAACGTTAGATCTAACGAAACATCCCAATAGTCCTTTATAAAACCCACCTTCAAAGCCAGCAAAATCGCGTGTGTCTTTGAGCGCAGCCCAACGGCAGCCGATCCCTGCTTCACGGCTTCGAGAGCATATTCCACCTGATGCAGCCGTCCTTGAGGCGAGAAAACGGTGTTGTCGGAATCGTAAGTGTTTCTGAACTGAAGAGGAGAGTAAGATACACGTAGGGTCGAGATGTGCTCGGGAACATACCATGGTTGAACTGGTGAAAGTCAAGATCGTGAAGGTGACGCGTCCGTCAAGCGTGAATTAATCCCCACGTGATCAAACTTACCTCCACTTACTACTGTACAGTACTTTAAGTACTCTACTATTGTACTTAGTACTAGTACTAGTACTAGTACAAAGTAGTAGTATTACTAGGTCCTCTACTATGCGGCTATCAGAGTTCAACGTTCAACGTCAACCGGTAGGCTTCATGAAGTTATTTCAAGTGCAGATATTCAGTTTTGCAATCCTCAAGTTCATACATCAAGAAATTATTCTGCTTAGAGTAACATGCGTCTAGAGAATCATAGAGCTTACAAGTGAACTCTATTTTACCGTCCCTTTTTCTCGACACGCCACTCCTTGAAGATACCATCCAGGCTCTTGTATATTAGGTGCGACGGAAGATATCTGATGATCTCTCCAACGCGTTCTTCTGCCTCAACTTTACCTTTGTCACCAGAAGCTTTTGTTGCATACTCTGTAGTTAGTCTGAACATCGCCAGGACGGCCAAAGAGACGTGTGTTTGCTGAGCACCATGAGACGACCCCTGGAACGCCGATAGGAGGGGACCGGAAACGCTTGGCGCAGAAATGGTCGGAGTCGACTGAGAGAATGGTGTGGCTCGTTCACCACGAACGAGCCGCAGCAGAATTTCCAAGATGTTGTCGACATCCGTCATGTGCGTCTTCAAGAATCTTTGCCGTTCGTTCAATTGGCCGACGGGTGAATTGGCAACCCACCCGTCAAGGACAGTCCAGATGGTCGGAGGCTGCAACGAGAACGTTGGTCACACAGAAAAGGAACTCCTAAATAAGCTTACTGGGTCGGGATCCGTAACTTGAATTTTCTTCTCCCAGCCTTCCGCAGCATCGCCGGCAACCCAGAACATGCGGCCGAACATGCTTTTGAGCCAGTCTTGAACGTCGCCAGTTTTTGCCCATTTTGGTTCAGACAATGGTCGTGCAGTATCAAGGTACACAAGAAGATGCACTGTTGACGGGATCGTCGTCCTCCAGAAAGGAGGAACAGTAGGGTCAGACTCAAGAGATCCATCCTTCGCATCAAGCAAGGGCGAGTATGACTTAGTGACTTCGGAAAGTCCTTCCATCTGTGAAAAAAAATAAAAATGAGGAAACATCTAAATAACTGGAAATGTGGCACTGACCAGTACACCCTTGATAGTGTCTTGTTTGTCCCTTGTAATTTTGATTGCGACTTCGATGCGACCCTCTTGACGGTATAGCTTCAGGTAATCAACAACCTCGGCGTCGATCACGAGTCGGCGATTGCCACGAGCATAAGAAATGGACAAACGGTTGGCTGAGGGCGTCTTGTCAGCTTTGGAATCAGTTTTGGTAGCTGGGCCCGAGCTAGAGTCCTCATGAGCGATGGTTGAAGGAGATGCAGGAGGCTCGGGTAAGTGTTCTGGTTGAATGATTTGGGTAGAGTCTCCTTGGTCCCTGTCTGGTTGTGTGGATTCTTGAGTCTCAACGTCCAAAAGAGTCGGTTGGTTCGAAATAGACTGAAGCGATCTTGTCTGTGATTGCTGAGAAGAATATTGCAAAGCCTGTGTTTCAACGGGAACAGTGAGGTTAGCAGAGCCATTAGCACTGTAGAAAATGCATGCAGGTAAGGAACGAGTGCAGAACAAAGGCAACATCAAATACGGACGCAGGTTCAAAAGGTAGGGCATCACTTTGAGAAGACGGCGCAGCAACGGAAACAGAAGCATCCTGAGGACACTCCGCATCGCCCACAGGTTGCTCTTCAGCCAAGGTACCATTCGGGCTGGTTTTGTGCTCGCCATCCACTGTCGTAGGTCCAACACCATTCAATGGCAATTCCTGAGCAACGCTGGCAGGAGCACTAGCATCCCCCACATCCACGGTTGAACCAAAAGCATCAGGTTCAGCACCCTCAACTATCGTCATATCGTCATCGTGAGAAGTGCCTTGAGGGAAAGCAAGAAGTCAGCTGTGTGCGCACGAGGCGACAGGCCTCCTCTCCTCAAGATGGAAAAAGAGGAGGTACTTCACACCCAAAGCAACATCATCGACGGCACAGGCATGCTTACCATCAAACAACGTCTCATCCACGTCGTGGGGAGCATCGTCGTCACCGCCCTCGGCCATGTCATGCTCAGCATCATGGTCATGTGGGGCGTCTTGGTCGTCTTCCTCCACGGACTGAAGCGCATTAGCCGCTTCCGCCTCTTCCTCGCCTTCCACAATCGCAGCCATCAACCAATCAGCTTCACTCGCCGTCTCCGCAACACTGGGAGCGACACTAGCAGCGACACTGGAGCGGTCGTCATTTGAAATCCCCATCTGCGGTGGAGGGGGTGGTGCCCGCCTCTCGTCCACGTCTCCATCATCGTCTTCCGTTTTCTTCCTCTTCCCTTTCCTGGTGTCCGAGGAAACCTCCCCATAAGAAGCATTATGGGGTATGGGACGAGAATCATCAGCAGTGACAGGAGTATGAAAATAAATGCGAATGCGCGAAGGAGGAGGATTAGCGTTGGCATCCGGCGCCGGTTTGACATCCGCTATCTCTGCCTCCGTCGACGGAACGTCCTGAGCAGGTTCTGTTTTGAACTCCGCCGAGCCTTTCTCTGGTTCGGGATTGGCAAGTAAGGATGATTTATCCTCCTCGAGAGCTTCTTTCTTAACAGGAATCACGGAAGGCACTGATTCATTCGCATTGTTGCCAGTCTCTTCCGTCTTCACAGGAGAGGAAGACGGAATCGTACCCCAAGTCCATCCCAAGTCGGGTATCGACAGGCCAACAATCTTGAAATCAGTGAGAGTCCGTCTGTTTTCATCCTTCTTACCCCCAAAGCTCGACGACATCGTGCTCTGCGATCCAAGAGTACCACTCCCTCCGTCGTTCCTACTTCCTCTGTTGGATCCGGCATGCCCTTGATTTCGACCCCGGAAGGACGGCCCTTGGTGTGAATATCCTGCATTTCCAGAACCGGCGTTGAACGATCCTCCTCCTCCTCCTCCACCACCACCACCACCTCGACGATTGTGAAAATCTTTGTTTCCAAAATTGCGCGAACCTTGGCCACGAGCCGGACCATGAGGTTGATTTCCTCCAGGACCAGTTGGTCGGCCTCCCCCTCCAGCAACGAAGCTTCCTCCACGGCCTCTACCGCCACTTAGGCCGCCTCTGTTACCAGTCATAGAACCCCCACGCCCACCTCGCCCACTAGCCCCGCCTCCTCTACCTCCCGGACCACTGGGTATTCCACCTCTATTTCCAGGCCCAGAAGGCAACCCGCTGCGATTCGGCCCCGAAAAATTGCCTATGTTGTGAGGAGGGGCAGGAGGAGGTTGGAACTGAGGCTGTGGAGGCGGCTGATGATGCTGACTGTGATGATGACGATTGTGGTTATTCGGGCCATCGAACCTTTGTCGTTTTGCTGGTGGTAAGTTCTGCGGTGACGCATGATGACGAGGTTGCGTCGGTTGCTGGTGCGGGGGCTGATGTGGCGCAATCTGCGGCGCAAAAATCTGCTGAGGTTGCGCGGACGGATGAGGATAGCCGGGTTGAACCATGGGCTGGGGAGGCGGGCCAGGTTGCGGGACATAGGGTTGCGCGTACACCCCCGTTGGTTGATAGGGATTGTAACCTGACTGGCTCGGTGGAGGCGGCTGTTGAATTATGGGCGGTGGGTGGTAAGCCGGTTGCTGCTGCTGCTGCTGTCGCTGCCAATTGGTCTGGGATCCATAGCCATAGTTCGCGTACAGCGCACTCTGTTCTGCGGGAGGTCGGGGGGGTTGTGGAGAAGTCCATTGGGGATTGTATGCACCAACAGCAGGAGGTTGTACATGTGGTTGATGTGCTTGTGCGCCAGGCCACCATGCGGAGTAGTCTGGCTGGCCCGCTTGCGTAGGAGGTGGTCCCGGAGGCAACGGAGGCTGTTGAGGCGTAAAACTAGGCGTCGGAAGGAATGGGTTTTTATTCATTTCAGAGTAAGAGCGTCAGAGTGTTGTGCAGTATGAACTACAGCAAACTATGGCGTGAGCTCAGCGTTATCATAATTGTGAAAAAGTTACGCACTCGAAATACGCACAAGAGAGCTATAAACCTTCACTGGTCGCTTTCTAGAAGCCTTTTATCTTTGTGCGAAGGAGCTGGAGAAAGTGAAAAAGACCAGCTCGACGTATGTAATGGCAAGATAAAAATGACTTGGTATGGACGTTTGTTGACGAATACTGGGAGTTGGAACTCCGCCAAACGTCCGCGCTAATGTTACAACGTCGATCGTTGATCAAGGAAATCGACTCCCTCCAGCTAATTCTCATACTCTTTGATGAAGAAAGATCCAGATAATCCCTGCGAAGGTACAACAGTAATACGAGAAATATCGGAATAAGGTATCCTTAGACTCCTGACGACTCGGACAGGCCACCTGTAGGCGCCCCAGGCAACCGTGGCGCTAATTCCTTCGCTTGCGCGGCCTGTCGCCGCCTGCGATGCTCACTTTGACGCACTAAGAGCTATCATTGAACCCCGTCAGGACAATAGAAGAAGATAAGGTGCTCAACTTGAAAAGAAATCTCGGTGCAAGATGTACCGTTCATGGGTCGCAGTTGGCGTAGCTTGCGTGCCGGGAGACGTGCTCAGAGATGCCGGAGGCTTTGGGGACTTGGTCTCTTCCTTCTTGTTCGTGTCGTCCTTCTTAGCAGCCTCCTTGTCATTGTCCTTTATTTTCTCCTTCTCCGCTTGGAGTTTCTTCTTCTGCCTCTCCTCCCACTCTGCCTTCACTTTTGCAATTTCTTCTGCAGTAACAGCTGGAGATGTTACCTTTGCCTCGTCTTTCACGAGGGTTGCAAAACCGTAGTCGGTAAGATGCGTCGAACATGCATACAAGAAATCGACGGCGTTGATGGTCGCAAGGACTGTGGTGGTCGGTTTACGGCACACGTAGCATGCCTTGGCAGTGCCTGCAGTCTCTTCACTCGTCAAGGAAGATACGAGACTAGGCGATGGTGACGATAATACCCACTCGTTTGTAGTACAGATTATTGAAGGACATGGTTGGTGTGTAAGGGACCTCTCTCAGGGGCTCCAAACGTGATCGATAATCAAATCTTATCTTATCACCTTCGAATTCATGTATACTCAGCTGAGGATCGAAACTGCGCACTTGACCGGAACTCAATAAAAAGATCCGTGGTGTGGGCTTTATGCGACGGGATAGGACGCGTCACTACTGGGAGTGGGGTGGTTAAATTGTTGAAGCAGATGATGTTGAACATATGACAGAGTCTCAAGACTTCGACTTCCCATCTTGAGTCTTGGATCTCACAGGAACAGGAAGATATGCCCGCTACCTTTAGGTAGTGGGTCTTAATCCGCCGCCGGAAAAATTTTTGGCAGTAAAAAAATGTCTCATGACCATATTTAGAAATCCAATTCAACGGAGTCCCTTTTGGTTGCCGATTTCGTTATCTAATTTTCCGAACGCAAAGATAAGATAGGAATTTGGGGCTGGGCGTGTCGATGTGCTTTGTCATCAATTTAGCCGCAATGCTTGGTCATGACCTTCCAATGTTCTCGTCCAACGACACATTTATTCATGCCTGATTCAGCACCCGGGGCCTGAAGCTTGAAGCTTGAAAGCTTTACCTCTCGCTTTCACGCCTGATCTTACCATAGATATCGCAGCACGACGAAGGCAGCCTGTCCGACACTTGCCATCATGACACAACACTTAGACATGGCGGTCTCGAGAGGTGGGGTGGATAACGGGAGCTAGGTGGGAGGTGAGCATTGGCCTGTCACACTGACCTTTTCTCAGCCCTCTGCTCAACACTCGTTCATAGAATGCGTACCATATGTGACGCCCACATTTCCTGGCCGTCCGTGAGGTTGAGATCGTCGAGATGAGAAGATGGGAGAGCTGTAGACAGTTAAGTCGGGCGTCGTTTCTCATCGTTTACAATGCTCACCTCATGCCATCCAGACCGTTCTCTTCCTTTCCTCCTATACGGAGTTTAGAGCTGAATGGAAGACGACAGCGTGGGCACGTCTACAATAGAGGGTCAGTCTTGAGTACAAAGAGGTAAGAGAGACGCTCACGAATCCATGTGTAGATTACCATCGCACGGACTCAAGTCCGGAACTATGCGATTCTCAGAAAAAATCATACCCCCCACGAAAAACAGAAATGTACCAGGACTGGTCGTATTGCATTGAACACCACTCGTCGACGCTCCCACTGTCAACAAACTCGTTATCTCACCTGCCGTCACCCCTGTTGGGTCCGACATGCTTAACAAAACGCGCTGGTGTTGGTTGAGAAGGAGCTGCATCGTGTACGATCTAGCATCGTTTTGAAAAGCATCAGTCGGGATCGAGAAATTACGGATGGGTTGGCCGGGCTAGTTTGGGCCAAGGTTAGACGCCTAACGCAGGGGATTTTGATTCAAGCGCGCACCGAGATGACGAGCAGACGGAACGGTTGTTGGCCGCCTGTAATATGAGATACCGAATGAGTACGCCTTATCCATAGTCAAGTGAAGCTGTCACTCCTCACCTCTCCAGGTGACGGTCAGGTCATCGCACTGGGTAGGCGCCGTGTTCGTGGGATCTGGGAAGACGTAGATGCAGAGTTTTGAGTGGAGGGCTTGTGTGCGATGTGGAGACCGTGCATCTCCTTCCCGTTGCATGTTGTGAGTTTTTAGCTAGTTTCTTTATAAACCTGTATTTCCTGTGCAAAATTCACTGTAATTCACTGAGAATGTGATTATTTTCCGAAGACATGCAGCTGGGCGCCACCATCTTTGAAGTCTATTGTCTTGGTTTTCTCATTCAAGTGCAGAAGTCACTCGGCGAACCCTCACACTCGAATCTATCTATCCGACGCTCGATTTCACTGCCACATTCTGGCCCCGACCTGTCGTTGTCAGTTGGCACCAATACTGAAGCTGCTCTCGCGCGAAAATCGCCGTTAAGAGCCTTTCGGGCACCTCGATGGTAATGCCTATCTTCCATCCACGCGTTTTTCGCTTGGATCTGAAGATGTTATGTTGCAGGCTACTCCGCAACGGCCCAACGATCTAAGCCTTCTAGGCTAAACCAGCGCAAAGGGGACGAGCTCGTTCGAGCGGAGCAAGTAACGTATATTTGACGAGGTGATTGGCATATGTGAGGTGCGTACAGTGCAATTTTGCTTCGAATAGGCGGTCATTCTCAGCAAGCGAATACAGCTGGGCCTATAAGGCATCATCAGTAAGCGCAAGTGAGAGACGAAATGGGCCTTGAGTACCTGGTGGGGTATAACTGGAGAGGCCAAAAATCGAGGTGACAATGCCAGGGTCGGTAGCTTGTCTATCCGTTAACATAGTATTTTAGGACACGGTCGGAAGACGTACAACGATAGGCTGCAGGGAATGAAACAGTAGCTGGGCACAGCTCATCTGTGAAGAAGAGACGTCTGTCCCTGCAGTCCGCTCTAGAAAAGCTCGCGTCTTATCGCACAAACAATACAAGAGACTCACGGGAGGTATTCCGACAACGGATACGCACTGCACCGAAACGCACTTACAAGTTTGATACCCCACCACGCACGGACAGATATGCCAAGAGGGATGGTATCTTCATCTTCACGGTCGTTCATGTCGATAACAACTAGGAACATCTTGAGGGCAAGAGGTACATCTCCCGCTGTGTAGGCCGTTTCTACGTACTGCAGGAAGGCGAAGGGGTTCTGGGGAGTGAGAAGAAGTACGTGTGCCAGTGCTTGTAAGGCAGAGTTGTATCTGGCCAGAACTTGTGAGTGGCGGGATGAGATAAATCGCAAGGCACATACTGGTTGCATGACGCATAAACATCTGCGAGTTCCAACCATCCCTCAGCATCTGTGTAAAACGTATCCAAGAATTCGTTTAACTCTTCCACCGCCTTTTCAATCCGTCCGATCCGCCTCAGAACAGATACCCGTCGTTTCCAGACAGCCTGCAAGACGTGTCACTAGGCTGCCATTATAGAGAAGTGCATAGTACGAGTCACTCACAGCATTCGAAGGGTCCATATTCATGAGCTCGTCATAGTAGTTCAACACCGTGCTCGGCGATTCAGTTGCTTCCATCCTGATACCATTGAGGACATCAACTCGGGGCGGATCTGGGAAGCGTTCGCCGAGTTGCTTCAGGCATTGCTAGTTCGCAACCTTCGTCAATGTCAAAGCGCGCACTTCAGCTGTCCTAATGGCGAACTTACATCGGCTACATCCAGTCGCCCTACATCAATTGAAGCCAGGGTGAGTTGCTCGAGAAATGCCCATTACTCGGAGCAAGTACTGGCCGGATGCGATGCATGACGGGATGGTAAAAGTTGCATTGCCGCTCTTGATGAAAAGGTGGTCGGAGCCCTACTGGTGAGTAGTGCTGTCATATTCGTCTTGCCAGATCTTAAACCATTTGAGTCCTGGAGGTCTGTCAATTACGATAGTCGGGAATAAATTAAGCAAATGCGGACCTTTCGTCCTTCCTTCGAGGCCTTCCGAACGTCAAACCCAACTGAACAACGATGTCTACCTACTCGCCCAAGCACCACCTTCACAAACGACGACCCATGTTCCGGGATTCGAAAGTCTGAGCTGTCCGAGTCCGAGTGTCTGCTCAGACGCCGTATTCATATGGGGCTGAAGCTGAATGTGGCCCGCTTCGATGAGGTACGCTTTGCGAGTCTTTTGCTGCTTCGGTTGTCGATGTATCAGGCGCCGAACATCGACCGCTCAACGTTGAGTGTCTATATCACCTGGAATAGTGCTGGGCAGCGGCTGGCTCCACGGAGGATCGGTCTTGATGTACGAATCGGTCTCTGGTCAACCAGATATGAAGGTACAAAGGTGTGAAGATGTCGAACTTGAGGACAGAGAAGATGACGATGACGATAATGATGAGAGGGAAGAGGAGGAGGATTAGGTAGAGGGGCGGGGGGCGGTTACTATAGAATCTCTGAGTCCTTGAGGGCATTTTGTAGCATTGTCTCCTTGACGGCGGCGAATACTAGTCTGATATTCATTGAGTTGGTCGCTTGTGTTAGACTGCAAACAAAAATCTCAACGGCGACTTTAATGGTTCAGAAAGATAAGCACGTACTGTCGGTACACACTCAGCTTCGCGTTATTCGCCTGCATGAACTTTGTACTTCGCTGCCTTGTTGATATGTGATCCATCCATGTATTCTCGGAAATATTGTTCCAATGGGATGTGAGGAAATCGACTGAGTACGACATTGGCGATAAGACAACCAAGAGGCCTACCTTTGGCAGCTTATTCCTGAATACATCGATCTTCTTCAAGAACAGAATTATCGACATCCGTAGGACACCGCGATGAAGGATGAAGCTGCTTTGTCATCAGCTTGGCTGGCTTTGTCATCTCTTTGGCTGCTGTGTTTCATCATCGGCTTGCTGTCGTCCACGTCACTCGCTTCGCCTTCGACAATCTGTTTTCACTCTTGCCTCGCTATTGCCGCAACATCCTTTGATGTCAGTAAACGTTGAAAACTCGGTCGCTCGTGCATTTTATGCTGCTCGAGATACCAGCTCCGCCATTTCCTCCGCTCTCGTATCGGAACTGGGCCTACAAACCATCAATGGCTTTTGTTCTGCATATCTTACTGTCAAGGCACATCGTTCGCCAGCAGTTGTCAGTCTGCGGTTGCATTTTGCTGTTGATGACGACCTCTGCAGTCCTATTGTTGTACTGGGTTCTGATTGGTATTCATTGGTGTCTCGCATCCTGCCTGGAAAATATGTAGCATTGGAGAATGTTCTGTTGCATCTCGATGATTCCAGTGAGTTTTTTACTCAGTAAATATCTCATTTTACTTAATTATGCATGCTGAACCAGCTGCAGTCTTACCTGCTCAGTCTGGTTCAGAACTTGACACTACATCCTCTCCGCTTGTGTCTGTCTCCTCATCTTCTCATTTGCACCATTCCTCCTTGTCCATGTCCACATCTATCCTTCCTTCAGACCCACCTGACTTGCACTGTCACTGTCCATCCCCATCTCCAATCTTCTTGTAAGCTTTCAAACCTTTGTGTCATGAGCATGCTGACAAATGCTGTGCAGTGGCCCAAAGCAAACACAGGTGACTCAAAACGACAATTTCCTGTCTTCTGCAAGTACATTTATGCACACCCATGCAGGTACATCTATGCACACCCATGCGGGTACATCTATGCACACCCATGCGGGTACATCTTTACATAGTCAATCAACTAATTCATGTGATATTACTCATTCAATGCAGCTTCTTTGTGATGCATTTACTGGAAACTTTCAAACAGGTGCACGTACTTCTGTTTTTTGTAACTCATTGCCTTCTATTCAAAATGCATTACATTTACATGTTATCTCTTCTGAAGGGTTGAGTCTTGAAGGGTGTTGTGCTGCCCTTATTCGTCATTATATTTCTGGAGGGTGTTATGAGAATACTCATGTAAAAAAATGTGATCCAATGGTGAATCCTCAGTATGATTATTCAACATGTGTAAACATGGGTGCTGCTTTTGAATCTCGTGAACACCTGTCAAGTTGTGTATTGGAATATCTCATTCACTCTGATCAGATATCTACAGATCATTTGCTTTGCATTATACAGATATTACATATTCGCTTTGAGCCACAACACTCACAAGTACGACAACATCTTGTATCTCTTCTATCCATGTATGCAAAGAATGTTAATGTTATTGAGAGCTTGCCAGTTTTGCCTGAACGCATCATTGACTCATTTGATAAGCTGAAGAAACCAGGACTTCTGAAGTTGGCACAAGAACATAATATTTCAATAATTGGAAATGCTACTGTTGAGCAGATTAAAGAATCTATAATGTGTCATCTGTCAGCTGGTCAATGTGCTCCTGATACAAGTCAATCTTCTTATTATCGTCCAGGATGTCAGTCTATTTGCAAACGCTATCAGAAGTTGCATCTATCTGAGTTGTCACAGCCATTGACCCCTACTGATATTCAGATTTTTCTTTTGACATCTGTTGAGCACACTATTCGTCAAAAAAAATTAAAAGGTTTGTTGAATATGTACAATGTCCAATTTAACAGCACAGATAGTGTATCTAAACTTCGTCGACAATTGAGGAAATTTATAGCAAGGCTTAGACGAGGAAAAAATATTATAGATTATAAACAGCAAATTGAAAATAAAAAAAAAGAGTTGCACTGTAATTGGCCAAATATAGTGGGCAATGCCTTAAAAGAAAAAATTCTTCATCTTTTTCAAGAGGAAACATCTTCTGATGCCTTGGCAGTTTTTACGTGTGCTTCATGTGCAGCTCATTATCAAAAAAAAGATCAGTGTACAATAAATTTTGATGATTTAGACAAGAGCTTGCTGCTTCCTCTGTTTTCTGATTTTCATGCCATGCCTAAACCACATTCAGAAATAGAATTAGGCAATTATCTTTTGGAGCCTGAAGGGTTAAGTATTACTTCTGCTGGTAGTATTCAATTAAGTCTCTGTCAAGCATGTTATAGTTGTCTAAGCCGTGGAAAGCGCCCTTCACTTGCACTTACAAATTATAATTATCTTGGTCCTGTTCCTGAAGAGCTGCAAGATTTGACTGTGATTGAAGAAGCCATGATAGCTCAAAGTCGTGCCAAATCTTGGATTGTTCAATTACAGGAAGAAAATCAACGTTTTCACTTGCCAGGTGTACAACGTGGAGTACATGGACATATTATTATTTATCCACAACGACCTTCAGAGCTTGTACGATTGCTTCCACCTTCTATTGAGGATATAATCACTCCAGTTTGTGTTCTTTTTGTAGGTTCTGCTCCTCCTACTTTAGAATGGCTACATGAAAAGGCAAGACCACTCTGTGTACGGCGAGAAAAGGTTCGAAATGCATTAGTATGGCTTAAAGAACACAATCCACTCTATTCTGATGTTTTAATCAATCATTCTGTTCTTGACAGTTTAGAAAAGGAGCAAATTTTACCTTTTCATATTGAGCATGTACTGCCAAGTGATGCTTCTGAAACTTTAACATCGCGTTATGATATTATGGAACAAGAGGAACGAGACTTGCCTTTTACTAATACAAGCAAAATTGATTCTTCATGTGAATCAATCTATGAAAATGTAGTGATTACTGATATTGATGTGCATGCACCTTCACATGAATTACAAGCTGCTGCTCTCCGTCATGTCAAAAATAAAGGAGGTGGATATATACAAGTTCCACATGATCCTCTACCAGTAAATGAATTTTTCAGTCCTGAATTATTGCCTCGTATTTATCCTACTTTATTTCCATATGGAATTGGAGGCCCTGAAGACTCTCAAAGATCTCCTCCAGTCTCATTTGCCAGACATATTAAACATTTTTTCAACCTGTCAGATCGACGCTTTCAGGAGCATTATTCTTTTTTGTTCACGGTATTTAATATTATGCAACGCCGGGCTATATTATTACATACAAGTTTAAAAGTTAAAAGATCCAATTTTGATAAAATTGCAGCTTCTTTTGCATCAGTATCTTCTGAAGCCATTCACACTGTAACTGAGCATATTGCACATGGTGATCTTAAAACTGCAAATTCAAGTGAAGAGAAAAAAGTTCTTCAATTAATGAAAGAGGTTAAAGCTGTTACAACTCATGTATCAGGATCTACAGCTGCACGATTAGTGATGCGCAATGAAATTCGTGCACTTATGATTGATCAGGGAATGCCAAGCTTTTATATAACCATCAATCCTGCAGATGTTTATAGTCCTATTGTCAAATTTCTAGCTGGCAAGGACATTAATATTGATAAATTGCTACCTGAACAAGTACCTACTTATTGTGAACAGTCCATATTAGTTGCCAAAAATCCTGCTGTTGCTGCAAAGTTTTTTAATATCTATATGAAAGCCTTTATAAAAATAATTCTTGGCTATGATCCTAAGCGACATGATCTTGAAGGAGGAATTCTTGGTGTAGTAAAAGCATATTATGGTTGTGTAGAAGCACAGGGTAGAGGTACCTTGCACTGTCATATGCTTGTTTGGCTGGAAGGAAGTTTGAATCCAAATGAAATTAAAAACCAAATTGTTGAAAATCATGATACAGATTTTCAACAGCGTTTAATAAAATTTCTGGATGATACTATTTCTAATTGTATTCCTGAGGACCCTGATCCTAATATAGAGGTTCCATCATCAGAATATCATCCTTGTTCTGTACGTGATATTGGTGGAGATTCCAAGTCTTTAGATTATGAAGCAAGACAACAAAAAGACTTGCGTAATGTTGTTCTTCAATGTCAAGTACATACACATTCCAAAACATGTTTTAAGTATTGGAAAGGTCCTCCTGAGCCCCGTACTTGCCGGTTTGATCTAGATGAAAGTAATATAAGGCCTGAAACTACTATTGATATTGAGACTGGAGAGATATGTCTCCGTTGTTTGGATGGCCTAGTTAATAATTTTAATAAAACTATGATTCAAGCTATTCGATGCAATATGGATATTAAATTCATTGGTTCTGGAGCAGCTGCAAAAGCAATGATATTCTATATTACTGATTATATTACAAAGAGTCAATTAAAAACTCATATTGCATATACTGCATTAGAATTGGCTATAAAGAAATTAAGTGTTTTTGACCCTAAAGAAGATGAGTTAACTCATCGTGCAAAAAGAATGTTGCAAAGATGTGCCTATGCTATAATAAATCATCAGGAATTATCAGCACAACAAGTTGCATCTTATGTAATGGATTTTGAAGATCATTTTACAAGTCACAAGTATCGAAACTTATACTGGACATCATTTGAGAAATTTATTAATAACTGTAATCCTTCACCTGAATGTTATCAAAGTTGGGAAGGTGCATCAGTACAGGACCAAATACCTGACATGAATCTTGACAACTCAGAAGATCATGAAACATCTTTCAACACATACCAAGATCATAATTCTGATGAGAATTTTGATGATGATGATAATAACGAATCCACCATTGCAGAAAATTTGGATGAAGTAATTATTCATGTATCAGACTCAGGTGAATTGCTTGCTAAATCTTCTCAAGTAGCAGATTACCAGTTAAGAGGTGAAGAGTTGTCTAATATATGTGTTTGGGACTTTGTTTCACAAATTGATAAAGTTTCCAAACGTGAAAGTAAGAGAAAACATCAAAGTCAAGTTGGAGATTTGGACAAAGATAATACTGATGGTTGTATTGATGATTATTCAGATGATAATATTGATACTATATCATCATCAAAAAATATGCATGCACGGCAAAGATTTGCTCTTTTACCAGAACACAATGAGGCTATCAGTCATTTATTGTGTCGACGGAGTGCCTTTCTGTATCTTGTTCCTGTTCCTATTGGACCTTCATTACCTCGCCGTAATGTACCAGAAGTTAGGGCTCGATATTGTCGGCTTATGCTGATACTGTTCAAACCATGGAGAACAAGTGATGATCTACGACAAATAGATGAGAATTGGGAAGATGCTTTTACCCGCTTTATTAATAGTACAGACTGCAATATAGAGATCCTGAAAAAATTAGAAAATATGCAATTGTTACATGAATGCAAGGACAGTCGTGATGACCATTTTACACAGCGTCAAGCACAACGACACCAAGCTATAGGGCGATGGCAATCTGAAAGTAGTGGACTTCATCATGTAAATGATGACTTTTTAAATGAGGAAAACGAAGCTGAAGCATTATTAAATCATTTAGATTCAATAGAGAATTGTAATTCTCGTCATACTCAGCAATCACTTCAGTCAGTATCAGATTGTGTAGCAGCAGCTCAACACAGTGGTTTATTTAGCACTAATGAACCAATAGAAATGCATGTTGATCAAGCAAGTCATGAAACTTGTATAAATGTCACTGATGACAACAATACTGAACCTCTGGAAACACTTTGGGACATGACATATGAGAATCGACGAGAAGTATGGAAAAAAAACTGCACACTTGAAGAAGTGTCATCAAATGAACCTTTAAACATGTCATTTCCTGGATCTGTTGATGTTTTTTCTGATGGAACTGCTTACCGAGCTGCACAAGATCTATCAACTCCAGTGCTTCCAGATGTTATAAATCAGTTTCCAAACATGAATTCAAAAACTCATAAATTTGCAAATATTGATGAATTAATAAATGAATTTACTTTGAATTATGAACAGCAATTAGCTTTTAGACTCATAGCTGAACATTCACAACAAGATAAACCTCTACCACTTCGAATGTACATTGCTGGTCCTGGAGGAACAGGAAAGTCACGTGTAATTGATGTACTAAATGAATATTTTGTCAGATCAGGAGAGAAAAGACGTCTTCGGCTTGCTTCATATACTGGAGTTGCTGCAAAAAATATATCTGGTATGACACTTCATAGTGCACTGGGCTTAAATCAGAAAGGAAAAAGACGTTCAAGAGCAAGCACAGACCATGATCTCATTGCAATGTGGGAAGGTGTTGACTATCTTTTTATAGATGAAATTTCCATGATTGGATGTACTATGCTTTATGAAATCAATGAAGCTTTAATGAAGGCAAAAGGAAATACTGCACCTTTTGGAGGAATAAACATTATATTTGCTGGAGATTTTTGCCAACTTCCTCCTGTAGCACAAACTCGACTATTCAAAAACATCAATACAGCACAAGTGCATTTTTCTTCTCAAAAGGGTCAGAAAGATGTATTTGGAAAATTATTGTGGTTATCAATAAAAACTGTTATTATTTTGAAACAAGTAATGCGCCAGTCTGGTCAACAGAATTCAACCTTTGTTCAACTTCTTACACGACTACGACAAGGACATTGCACAAATGATGATTTTAAACTGTTAAGTACTCGAGTTGCTTGTAATTTTCCAATTAACAGAGAGGAATGGAATAATACACCAATAATAGTAACAGACAATGCCACTAAAGATGCCTTAAATACAAGAGCAGCAGAAGCATATGCACAACGAACAGGACAAGAAATTCATTGGTATTATGCAACAGACAAACGTGGAGGCAAAATTGTAGATAAGGATTTACAAGAGCGACTTCATGAATTAGACTCAGGTCGGACTAATCAACGTCTAGGAATGATACCACTTGTTATTGGAATGCCTGTCATTATCACACATAATTTTGACATACCAGGTGGCATTGTAAATGGCACAACAGGAATACTCAAATCAATCCGTTATTATGTAGATGACCTTGGCCATCGTCATGCAATTTCCTGTGTTGTCAAATCATCTATGATCACAGCAGATGCTTTGCCTCATCTTCATTCACAAGAATGTGCTGTACTGGAAGACACAACAAATGTGTCATTTACACATCCTCATTCTGGTCGCCAATTCACTATAAAAAGAACTCAGCTGCCAATTACACCTGGATTCGCTATGACTGTGCATAAAGCTCAAGGACAAACACACAAAAAAATCATAATTGATTTACAAAGTTGCAGAGGTACAGAGGCACCATATGTCATGGTATCACGAGTGACATCTTTGAGTGGTCTTTTAATAATTCGATCTTTTGACATAAAGAAAATACAATGTCGTCAAAGTGAGGATGTTAGAAAAGAATTAAAACGACTGGAAAATTTAAGTTTACAAACAATTGCTGAATATAAAGAAAGCCAAACATCTAGTTGTAACACTGCTCATCCATCCAATACTGAGATTGACATGAATAAAGAATTTTTGAAATCCATGGAGCCTCAAGCTATTGATATTTCTCTGGCAGACACAGATACGGACACAGATATTGACATGTCTAACTGTACCAATATTGCTACTTATTTTGCACCTTCTTCCTCCATTCAACCTCAACGTGTTCTAAAACGCACACGAAATAGTTCCAATAACAACATAAATTATTTACCAAAAAAAAAACAACATCAATTATAAAAGATTGAATATCTTACAGCCACTGCCACTTTAGAAGACTTGCTGGGCCATGCACATCCCAGCATGACGTCCTTGTTTTCGTCCTTTGGAAGCTGATATCGACACTTCAAAATTCAATCATGAGTGCTTAGAGGGCAGTAGAGGCATGTGCCACCTCGCTGGGAGGTCAAACAGAGAATTTTTTGGTAAGAGGTGCCCAGCATGGAAGGATTTGAGGCTGTCTTCATATGGCCAAAGGGAGATGTTGCAAATTCAAGGCTGGTGTGGAACAGTCAAGGAAAATTGACCCGCTCCGACAATTCCAATTTCAGGCACGCAGGATAATCATTGGACAAGTTGGACATGTTCATAGCACCTTCAGCTCATCCTTCAGCTCTCATCTTTGAGTCTGCCCATCCATATATCTGTAAATCCATTCTCAATGTCTATGCGACACAGTTCATTTGTTGAGTATTCAAAGCTTCAAGGTCCAGGAGGCCTTTGTCTCGGGGATGACAGGTTCATCCATCACACATATTAACCTCATTTCTCTGGTCGCGTTGGTGCGCATATCTCCACTACCCTAGGCAGTTATAACGTCTAATATTCTCTAGGAGTAGATTGCTGACGCTCTCTATGCTGCAATATGCACTAGAATCGCTCCAACACGGAGTATTGGCTTCCTCGTGTCATGGACAATTCTCGTTCTACCCATGCTACTCAGCATGACGCTCTTTGCCAACCAGCCAGTTTACCTCGGCCTTGTGCTGCTTGTACCGACGATTGCACTGCTATTCCTCCCAAGAACGGAGATTGGAACCCCTCTTCCATCTCGACAGCCAGCCTCGCCTTCAGCGGAGACCAGGGACCCGTATTACCTCGGATCCCCAATTTTGCCGAAGCTTAGGTCGATAACGATGATATGTTTGCCTATCATCGCACTGGGAGTGGTCAGGGTTTTACTCGTGAAGGGTACGGAGTATCCAGTAAGTACTCAGGTCCACCCAGGAATTTCGTATTAATCTCCGCCTTCACTCTTAGGCACACGTCACGGAGTATGGCGTCCATTGGAACTTCTTCATAACTCTCGCCCTACTTCCAGTCCTGCAGGTCTTCCTCCACCCCATATTCCAACATGTTTCGATATCCACGGCTGGCACGCTCATTGCTCTCGGTAAGTAGCCGATGATTGGCTTTGTCACCTTTTATTCAACGAATGGTAGTGCAACAAATCACCCTCTCAAAGTTCGGCCTGAAAGACTACGTTCTCTTTGCCCCGCGAACTTCCTTGATCAGTACCAACAAAGAAGGCAACGTCTCCCTACCAGGCTACCTTGCGATCCAGCTGCTCGGACTGTCAGTTGACACCGCCATTGCCCAATTTCTTCAGCCAGAGACAGAAAGCTCTGTTAAGCAATGGCAGCAAGGAGCGAAAAAGAAGAGACAGCAACACGTCATCATCGGCAAGACGGCTGTCGAGCTGTGTGCCTACAGCATTGTGTGGTGGACGGCGCTTGGCGTTATGAGGTTCATTGAGATTGATGGGAAGCAGGGGAGAGCGTGGTGTTTCGAGGCAGATGGTACGTTCTTTCCTTTTCTTCCCTGTTTCTGACGCAGCTCATGATTGTAGGTCAACCTAGCCTACATCCTCTGGGTCGTAGCCTTCAACACCTCCTTCCTGCTCTCGTACATCATCGTGCTCGACATCTGGATCTTCAGCGAGTCGAAAGGAAAGAGCGCGGAGGCGAAGCACCGCCAGACAACTTCACCAAAAAAGAGCCAGGGCTCGCAGCCCTTGCCTCAGGATCTCAAAGCAACGTCGCCGGGCAGTCCAGCACCACATTTCTCGCCGTTCAGCCCCATTTCGCCGTCGACGTTGCCGGCGTATCTCTCTGTTCCCTCCCCTTCCCGCAACCTCGCAGCTACTTCGACTGGTAACCCGCCTAAGCTGCTGGAAGTGATAAATAAGCACGGGTTGACCATTTTCCTCCTGGTAAGTTATGTCCTAGTTCGTTGGAGCATCTTCTTACGTCCTTCCTCGTTCTAGGCCAACGTTCTTACGGGTCACCGGAACTTCTTCGCCCAAGCAATAATGGATCATCCAACCAATCCTCTGAAGAGCACATACGCGCGGCGTACCGTGCCTCGTCGACTATCCTCAAGGTCGTGCGAGAGCAGGTCAAGATGTGACCGAACTCATGCTCTCGATTCTGGAGTATATAGACTTTCGCCTTCTCCGCAGCTGTGAGTTTTTATTTTCTGATCGTCGTTGAGAAGATTATTCCTGACATAAGTTTCCTTTCTCAGGTGGTGTTCGGCACTGTTGCCACGCGTGGTCCGCGGTCAACACTCGCCTAGTCGGTGATGGCTGAGCTTGAGCAGGCCTGTGTCCTATTTTCTAACATGACACAGTACTGCAAAATATGGCGAGATGCAAGGGTTCCTAGTGCATGGGTCCTAAATTCGGGTTAGTCTTCGATAATGTTTTTGCATTGAGCAGGATCTTAGAATCCCATAGCGGAAGATAATACCCGAATGATTGTGAACCACAACCCACTGCCCGATATCACCCACGAAGACTTCGTCTCGTTACTTAGACCATTACTCGCCCCAGAGAATTATCCCCAGACTACGCCTACCATGACAAGGATGGTCTTCTATAGAATATCAAGCAAGAAGACATCGAAGATGAACTCTCTATTCTCGACGGCCGCACACGATTCATTTCGACGAAGAAAGGCGATAGCTCAAACTCGACGCCGCCACACTCTACTCGTTTTGAGCCTAGCCCACCTCTGTACCCGGTCGCAGCGCCGCCTGCTCCAAAGCCTATGCAAATACAAATATCCATCCCCCCACCCATCATCGGTTCTGGGTACCAAGTCCCGTCGCAACCACCTCCTCCACCCAGCTCCTCATCTAGCATGAGCAGCATAAGTAGCTCGTGGGAGCCGCAGTCACGAGACGAGTACATGGCGCCGCCGATAAAATCAAATTACTCGTACTCATCTTCACAGAGGACGACCCAACTGCCGCCCAGCATCACGGCGCCGTATAACTGTCCAACCGAATCCCGACAACACAGCGACATCGCTCCGTCACTTCATCCTCTCAGCAATAGCACCACCCCAACCTCCCACCACCGTCCCAGCAATACCATATGCAATCTGCCCCTGTCCCGCTCTTCCCATTGAAAAAGAACTTGCCAATCGCAGCATCAGCACCGGAAAGTGAACACTCGAAGGAGTCGCTCTACACGGATTCAGAGCCCGAAGGACTCATTGTACGTCGTCAACAGAAATAATAGAGGATAAAGAATCGTGAGTCCTCTCTTCTTACTCATCTTTACACTAAACTTCTTATTGATATTTCTTTAGACCTTTATTCAGCAGCGACGAAGATGAAATAGTGTTTGCATGTGGCTTCGTTCGATCGTCAGAACACACCTTGCTGTCCTCCCATCAAACCAGACCTTCGCCCAGTTTCGTCACTCAAAAAACACTCGTCAATTCTGCTCGACCGTCTCGCATCGACCCTACTTAGCACATATCCAACCCTCGTACTAGCTCAGCCGAACCCTGATTGGACTTACCTTAGTCCTTGACGATGTCTTCCCCCTCGGTCCCATCGCGATCCTCTGGCTGAATATAATTACGAGTGGACCGCCTGCCTTTGGCCTCGGATTAGAAAAGGCACTTCATGGCGTCAGCGGAATTCAACATGAACAATACCTGTGCTAATTGATGATTTAACAGGCTCATGTGGATCGTTGGCGCTGCGATCGCCGCCGCTGGCATACAAGTCTACATAATCTGGGGAACGGTTAGTCCACTTCTACCGTATTTGGACAACGATATGACATTCTTCCAGGCTCTACCGCACAATGGAGGGGAGAAGAACTATCTCGAGCACCTATTTCCTAGGCCCAGACGGCTAATCACATCGATCTACGCAGCAAACGCCGTCCTCCTTGGTGAATTCGATTTCTGCTTTACCAGTTGACTTCCACACTCATCGCGTCTTACAGCCTATGCAGCAGGCAACTCATTAGTATTCGCCGAATATACCCTAGCCTCCATCATGCCGCCGAAATCGTTTGAGGCTTCGACATCCCTGCTCTCCCCTGTCCGAGTAGTGGCGTTCTTTTGCCTAACCGGTGCACTCCTCCTTCACGGGCTACACGTGTCCACTGGTCTTCGACTTCAGAACGCCCTCGGCTTCCTCAAGATTGGCATCCTGATCATTGTTGTTGCGGCAGGGTTTATCGCATTAGGTGGCAATCTCGAAACCGGAGTTCCACGGCCTGGCAACTTCGATAACTGTGGAAAGGTGTGGGAGGGAACGAGGACGAGTGGGAGTGTTTTGTGTTCGTGTTTGTACAACGTACGCCCTCTCGATCTTTCCACGCTTCCTTCAAGCCTTAATGGAAGGCTATAGGTCATCTGGTCTTACGTTGGCTTTAGTAATGCCAACTACGCTCTATCGGAGATGCACAACCCAGCACGGACGCTCCGTATCGCAGGCCCTCTCGCCATCGTCACAGTAACGATCTTCTACCTACTTTGCAACATCGCCTACTTCGCCGCTGCATC
This sequence comes from Cyclocybe cylindracea, assembly GCA_013376435.1. NCBI lineage: Eukaryota > Fungi > Basidiomycota > Agaricomycetes > Agaricales > Hemipholiotaceae > Cyclocybe > Cyclocybe cylindracea. Next base: position 1,713,764 of record MPNV01003049.1, read on the forward strand.
GAAAGAGGAGATTACGAGCTCAGGCAGGCTAGTTGCTGCCCTGTTATTCAGGAACGTCTGGGGCGAGCGGACGGAGCGCATTCTCAACGCCTTTGTCGCCCTCTCAGCCCTCGGGAATGTCCTTTCCGTGGTGTGCCCTCCATCACTCCAAACTTTCGATCGGGTTTATTGACTTCGTCGGTGCCAGTCGTTCTCTCAAGGCCGAGTAAATCAAGCCCTTTCCAAAGAGGACATTCTCCCGTTCAGCAAGTTCTGGTCGTCTGACTGGCCCGCGAGTGCTCCTCTGGCAGGTCTTGGCCTTCGTATGTCCTTTCCTGCTCATCGTTGTAGCGTTGATTCCCATTCCTATTAGACTGAGTTGCCTGTAACATCGTCATCTTCGCTCTACCCGCAGGCGATGCATACAACTTCGTTATCAACGTTGTATGTATCCCTTTTCAAAGACTTTTGCAAATATGTACTGACAGTGTTCAAAAATCTCGTACCCACTTGCTGTCATCAACGCCACAATATCTTTCGGGCTCGTCTACCTCGCCTTACGTGGCTCGCCAAAGATCAAACGACCCGAACAGCCATCGAGCTCAACACCCCTCCTCTCTTCGTCCCTCAACGAACCGCAGCCGGAATTCTCTCCGAACGCCTCCCTCATCTACCCAGCTCTCCTCTTTGGGTTAGCGAACGTCTTCTTGTTCGTTGTTCCACTCATGAAACCGCTGCCTGGCGTTAAGTTCTATGAGCACCTTCCATATTGGACGCACGCTGCAGGAGGATGGGGTATTCGCCGGATTACGTTACACGACCACCAGTACTGAGGCGAAGAAGCTGGAAGAGGAACGACGGAAGAAGATCAAGGAGGAGAAATACGCTCTCGAACAAGAAAGGCAAGCTGCTGAGGCTGCCAAGCACGAGCGCGAAGCCTACCGAGCCAAAGTCTCTTTTAAGCTCGATGGGATACCACTAGCAACACCTACTCCACGCCTGTGCCACCGAGTAGTGCAGGGGCCTCCTTCCCTGGTTCCACCTCGCTAAAGCATGGCTTCAGCACGAATAACGGCCCGTATGGGCGATCGACGTCTGCCTTCCCCCCGCCACAATCACCTCCGGAGTATGCATCAGCGCAGCAGCCACGCTACTCGGGCTCGTCAAACTCCAAGTCACGGCTACCATCAAATCCTGCAGTGCAAGGGTACGAGCAGCACCACAAACAGAACTCCCATTCTCGTACTTCCACTTCTACCTCAAACTCAACCTCAACCACCACAACCAGAGCCCGTCAGACAAAAACAAGTTCAGCAACGAATCCGAGAGCAACGACAGCAACGACGACGACGACGACGACGACAAGTTCGTGCTCAAGTCGCGAAACCGGACACTGGGGGGTGGGATAAGCGTTTTGGGCAAAGACAGGGCCAGAGCCAGGTAATGCCATCGTCATACCCCACCACCATCAGCTTTGATGGGTATACGGAACGAAGAACGTTCAGGCCAAGGAGCCTGTCGCAGTATACGCCGTATACGGACAGTGGTGTGTTTGAGTACGACAAACAGAGCATATTCTCCTCAAAGCGAGGGGTGCAGAGGCGGCGGCGGCGGCAGTGCACGATGGGCGAAGGAAGAATCGAAATGATACATAAGTGTGGTAGTACATAGGCAATCGCACCAAACATATAGATAGTAATACATAACGTTGAGAAAAAGATGAAATTTTGGGACGCCTACAAATTCATCTGCACGTCACGATCATCCGCTTTTTCCTTTCCCTTGTCGTGAGTAACCCGAGTAGAGCGCTTGGAAGGGCCAGGAGCTACGTCCTCGTTATGAGCAGTAGATGTTTTGCGAACCTGGGATCGTTTTTTCATGGTAAAACTCTCAAAACTATTGAAGTCCTTGACAGTCTTGCTTTCCGAAGACGCACTTGGAGAGGTCTTGACACCGCTTTTATCTTCGTCCCCACAGAGAGAGGGTGGCTGGTATGGAATGGTAGACTCCATAAGAACGCGAACCTTCTCGGCATTAATTTGATAAATCTATTAAGGTTATATCATGAGTTGATATTCAAGTGAGCTTTCTATTGCACGTACACGGCGAAACCCCTTTCCAACACCCATGTCAATATTGAAGACGTGAAGGGATCCCAAAACCAATACCACAGTGCCAGCGCGAAGACCTTCAGCCAATTTCCAAGCTGGAATAAGCTGTTTCTCGCTGTCACGAACGTCGTGCTGAACAAGCTGATTTTTGGTAAGGTCGAAGAGAGTCTCATAGCGTGAATAATCAGGAAGAAGCATGGGATTATAGTATCCACCAAGGACAGGCTCAGGCGCTGAACACTAAGTCTTAGCAATAATATACCAACTTTTAACACCTCATTTGCTCACCAGCATTCATCGCACTAGATGGCTGAGGTTGCTCTTCAACGTCTGCTGAATCCGTGCTCGTGACTGTACTGGTCACGTTCATCCTCTGCGTTGAACGTTTCGCAATGGATTGAAGAACTTTCTGACTATCGGCGCTTTGAGGCGCCTAAAATATGCGTCAATACAAAGCACAATAGTACCATGAAGTGGAATATAAATACCGCAAACTTCCTTGGAAGAGTGATGGTAATCATGTCCAACTTTCGGTTTTCTGCATCATGCGCCGCAGAACTATCCAGCCAGTCATGGACAACAACGGGCTCCTAGAATGTAAAAGCACCCAGTCCTCACACAGAGCAAAAGAATAGACGTACCACACAATTAGGTTTATTATCCTCTGCTATGTTAAAGGCAAAAACCTGATTGAGTGGCGGGATTTGGTTGTTGAATATAGCCGTCGACTTCAGATCAGCACCAATAGGCACGATAAGCCTCAGCACGTCTTTCACATTGGTCTTATCTGTTATTTTGATCTATACAGTAAGTGTAACGAGTATTGGCAAACTTCTACTCTGATTGAAAATGCGCTCGTACCTTGTTCACTTTCCCGATCTGCGCATTAAAATTCCCGATGGCGCCTAGCTTGGTGCCTTGAAAACCAGCAGCGACTTGACCGACGATACCAACCAAAAGCGGCTCCTTCGTCTTCTCGCAACGAAATTCATAGGTAGAACGGCCTTCCGGGGCGACTTGATAAAAATCATTGGGAAAGTCGAGATTCCCTAAAAAATACGGCATCTGTGCGCACTGTGGGAAAATACTCTCGTTGAGAGCTTTTACACGTTTGGCGACGTCGACTTCAGAAAGCTGCGACATGGAGAAAGATAACGAGGGGGAAAAAAATTGCCAACGAAGATAGAAAGAAAAGCTTTCGGTAAATGTCTCATGAATTATGACGTACTACGACCTCGACTTGCCATTGCGACGTGGTGCTTCACCAGCTTAATTCATTGAGAGACAAAATTTACTGCGCACTTACGTATGTGTCCCCACTCGAATGAATTCTCGATATAACCTGAAAGAAAAAAGAGGCTGACAAGCCACAACCCACCGGAACAACGATGATGTCTACCTACTCGGAGTCCTCCAAGCACCACCTTCACGAACGACGACGCGTGGTTCACACAGCCGAGTACCAAGCTGTATACCACATCAGAGAAATCGACGTTGAGCACAGCACAAACATCTCGGTACGTACACTGTTGTACACCGACTCTAACATGTAATCTGACTGATGCCTCCAGTGGAAAACTACGCTCTGTCAAGCCCCTAATGCAGAGCTTCTATCGATTGTCGGAATCACTGTTGACATCGATCACGAGGGAACCTACCATATCTATATTCCTTTCAACTGCGCCGATGCACATTGTTAAAATTAAAATATTCTGCACCAAAAAATCGACGTGTACTACTTTTTCTCAACGAACACACGAGGAAGGGACGAAGGTAGCGGGCAATGCCGCCCCGCCGGCCCTACCCGAGTTATATATTTCCTGTCAGGACTCAGGAATAAATGGTCGGCAGGTTTCTTACCGAAGGAAGATTTATATGCGTCTTAGGCCAAAGTGAAAGGCAGGAAGACTTTCAAAGCGGCGCCGGCGCGTTTTCGTGGCTTCTTGCACTGCCAGCCGGGTGCAAGAAGGATGAAGCACCTCTGCGGCTACCAGGATTTAACGACAGAGGTCTTCTATATATCCATGTTCGATTGCTTCTGGATCAACAAGCGACCGGGACCACGAACAAGCTGCGAAGCTGCAATTGCCGTAACCCAATACATTCTTAACAAGGATTATTTTAGATGTCGTCTCATATCAATATAGTGCGCTATTCACTCCTTGATGTCAATATACCTCTCATAGAAGAAGTTGGGCAACGCTCATCTTTATCGCGAGACTGCAAACTCCTTCATCTCAAGAAGAAAACTGAATAAGCGGTACAAACGTTAGGGCGCCGATTCCACGTATCCGTTCAATTGCTGACGCTTTAGCCACCGTAGAGGCGCCTTAGAGACGCCTTTCCTTTCCCTTTGGGCGTAAGACGGAGTGCTGGCCTCACCTACGGGGAGGTACCTCCGATTTAGCCAGACCCGTCGAGGCTCTCAGTTATATCAATACGATAATTCCTCACCAGGGTTCTCTGTCAGGTCCCCTCGAAAGCGTCGCAATGCTACCTGAGACTTTAAGGCACCGGGAAAAGGATGAGACAGGATCGGTGGTCGGTGTTTTTGTTTCGACCTACAGAGGAATATGAAAGGCAGTATAGGCGCACTATAACCTTCGGTTCTACTTAGCACCGGAGCCGTGTGCAGCGCGATAGGCCATCTTGCGGGACGCCTTTTAAGGACCTTTGCCGCAGAGAATGAAAGCAGTCATGACGAAGAACAGTCAGATCGAAATAGACAAAGCAGTCG
>MPNV01003049.1:1719287-1762437 GCA_013376435.1 Cyclocybe cylindracea
TCGCCACGATAGCGAACAGCGTGCTTCGGCGAAGTATCGCCCTGGACACACTCGCCGACCGAAGCCAAACAAGAGGTCCTTGACTTTCGCCATCTCGGAATCCGAGCCGTTGAAGCGCTCGAGCTTAAATTTCATGGACGGAGTAGACGTCGGGGTCATGAAGCATCTGCCTTCCGAATGGTTAGCCTCAGGTTAGCCTATAGCTGGACTGATAGCCGAGGTCACGAACTAGACGGTTGGCATGGTGATGGCCCCTTTCGGAATTAAGTAGCCTTCGTACACGTCGTCGGGTTTTTCGATGCGTTACTCATGACCCACGAGGAAACCCTGACGGGTTTAGCCAGCCGCCATACCTGCGCAGCGCAGGTATGAAGGTGTAGCGAGTGGTGGTACCCGAGAAGCTGTCCTCAGGCATTACGTTGAAGATTGGCCTCCGGTTGTAGGCGTCTTCGAGAAAGTCAAACTCTGACCGTTCGCGACTGCAAAGTAATAGATCATTAGAAAGTTAAAATGAGGTCCGTAAATGGCTACGAGGGAGAGCTTACCCTTCATCAACAAAGAAGTATGCATGTGGGATTATTCTTGCGATCCCATAGCGGTGTACAGGATCCACGCAAAGGAGCTAAGAAACGGCGATACTGAGAATCAACAGTCTGCAAAGATGACAATCCCTACTTACCCCCGAAGCAAGTCGACAGCCGGGTCCCTCGGGTCCATGTTCGGAATCTTTCCACCTAAGTACCACATCTGGGTACTCTTCCCTCCGTTCCATGCTTGGATCCACCTCTCAAGCTAAAGTCGACGATGTCGAAGAGGGTCTGCAAGTCCAAACACCAACCAAGTGATTCCCGGCTCTGTCCGAGAGGCAGGGAGGGTCTGTGGTTCAAGATCATGACGCCCGTCTGCCAAAATACTTGCATCAGACGTGTGAGAATAAAGGTGCTCCGTGAACTCCCGGTACTTAGATAATAAACATGATAAGTCGAGATAATTAAAGGTGAGGACAATGATGGTAGAGTAGTCGACCTGCAATATCCTCCCAGGACTCGACGACGTAGGAAAAGAAGTCCTTCCAGACCTTGAATACATTTCAGGATCATCCATTATGTGCGTTTCGGTGCTGCCTTCCTTCATTAACATTGGAGACGTTACTCATGATGCAAACAGGTTCTCTAAAACCTTTACTTTACGTTTGAAGCCTCGTTCTGCGCAAGCGGAAGTGTTATTAATGACGGAAATTGAGTTATATGATTCGCATAAGTTTCTGTTTCAAATGGAGGAGAAACTTATAAGGCTGACTTTGATGACAATGTCGTCGAGGATGGGGGAAAGCTCAGTTGAGCGGAGGAAGCCAGTGCGGAGGCTTGAAGGATGATCAACGTCAACGTCAATGAGACTTCGCACATCTAATCCTAGATCTTATCGTACTTTTGATCGTCCAACATATAAGACCCCGTCGACTATCAGCGGGAGGAATTACCGTTGTTTGTGTGGGCCATTGTGACAGACATACGTAGCACACAGGACGCCCTCATATCGTAGAAGATACAGGAGAAGAATCGGAATCTGTTTGGAAGACTGTAAATGATCCCACAATGGGAAGACGTGCGAGATTCTTACAGATTCGATCAATATGGGAATCTTCCCACCTACAGTATAAAGCTCCAGAGCCTTCTTCATTCTCCCGCTTGACCCCTACTATCCTCAGAGAATATTCCCTGGATATTTCATCGTCCAAATGTCTGGAAAGCTTGTCCTCGTAAGTTAGAAGTGGGCCTCGCCTACCGTTCCTAATCCTATCTTCTACAGGTTACTGGAGCTACAGGATTTATTTCTGGACATGTTGTGGAGCACGCACTTAATGCCGGGTACCGTGTCCGAGGGTACGATCATTCGTTGTATAGAGGCTCCAAATTCACGGCAGCATGTTGAAGTACTGTTCGTCCAGGGCCAAAAATTGATCGCCTCAGGGAAATTCAAGTTGCGGGACTCGAATTTGTCCAAATAGAAGATATAACGAAGGGGGATTTGACCAAAGCGCTCGAAGGTATTTGAGCGCTTATTTGATCGCCATGGTGTCCCGTGAATTAATCTTTCTCCAAGGTGTCGATGTTGTGATTCATGTCGCTTGCCCACTTCCTGGGACAGCATCGAGCGACGAGGTTATAAACGTAGGGAAAAGACCTATTTATTATCCCCGCCACCTGTTCTGAATTGTATCCTCAAGGTGGCCATTGAAGGTACCCTCAACTTCGTCCGCCAGGGAGAGAAGTTGGGGATCAAGAAATTCATCGTCACGTCCAGCTTTGGTGCGACCATGGATCGTGAGTGACTAAAGAGTGAATTTTATTACTCTGCTCAGACGTTTCTTCAGCTTCTCTTCTTCCTGCGTTTTCTGGAACCACCTTTACTGCTGCAGATAATCACACCCTCAGTTCTACTAGACGAATTGGGAATAACGGCATCGTAGATTGGGGTTTGACGTCCAGGGAAGAGATTGAAAAACATAAAGACGACCCCTTCTACACTTACTTCGCCAGCAAGAACGTCGCGGAGAGGGCACTCTGGGACTTCGCCCGTGATCACCCAAATATCGATATTGCGACTGGTACGTCACTCGCTCCCCTCTGCACCCTCCGTAGAAGGCGGAGTTAATCCCGTACGCGACGATTTCCAGTCCTTCCTGGCGTAGTCTACGGCCCCTTTGCCAAGATCATGCCCCGCCCGCGCTCTTTCAACGAGCTGAGCAGCAACAGTCTCATTTATACACTTCTCAGCGGAGAGACCCCTCTTCCCTTGCCCCCTTTTGTTGTTGATGTCCGCGACGTCGCCCGAGCTCACATCAAGGCTATCGATTTACCTCCGAGTGCAAGAGAAGACATAGGGAACAAGCGCTTCCTCATCAACGCCGGCAACATGGCTTGGAGCGAGATCACCCAGCATTTGAGTAAGGCACGTCCAGAGATCCCGGTGGGCGAAGTGAATCGCTTCGAGAAACTCCCCGGCCCAGCTTCTGTCTTGGATTCAAGCAAGGAGCAAGAAGTCCTGGGTATTGGCCAGTTTATTAATCCGGTAAAGACGATGGAGGACACAGCAGACGATGTGTGGGCGTTAATGAAGGAATGGAAACAGGACAGGAAGAGTTAGGGTCGCCTGCGGACGACCATGTAGCTTTCTCCGAAGCACTATACGTATCCCTAGAGTTTCACGTTGGCACTATACTTAGTGGGTCCAATATTCGGACCGTGCAAGAGAATCTCTCGACCTTTAACTCAGGCCACGAGCGACAGTACATAAGATGGTTCTTTCGGACCGGAAAGGGTAAGGACCCGAGACTGCGCTTGTTTGAGAAATCAAATAAAAGAAAAGATCAGATGTAGGAGACAGGAGATTTATTTCAGGGTGGGAGAAGAAAGAAGACACACAATGACAGAAGACGGGATAGAGTAAATATAAACCGCGTGCTGCAAAGACAACGGATGGAGGATGACATTGTGGGCTGTAATCTGGATGGAAAATGAGGTATGCTTGGCCTCTATTGGTTGTACAGTACCAGTAGGGCGGTGGCTGGTCACTAAAGTTACGATGTCTCACACCGCTGGATTTAGAGTGATATAAGACTTCGCGAGGTCGAAACGGCAAACGAAATAGAAAACGAACCTCCAGGTAGGTGTCAACCTGTTTATTATAGAATTTTATTGTTTTTGGAAACGCCTTCATAGCTTTCAGCGCCTCTTTGCGTTGTTTCGTTCCGACTCCCAGCAACGATCGTTGTTCCAGGTCGTTTGCATGAATAGGGGCAGCGTAAGGCAGAAGGGCTGCAACGAACAACAAAAGTGCTGCTGCTGATGGCAGATTTTGAGGCTCAATTGAATCGGAAGCTTTCAATGCCCAACGGGCTGCAATATGAGGGAACACTATAGTAGGAAGGGCTTCGACTTCGTGGTGGACTTGTGTTGTCCAGAAAAAGAGGCGCGCTGCCATTAAGGCTCGTTGGATATCCCCTGAAGGATTATTTTTGCCTCCTGCGATCTATCGAAACAATGAGAAATTGCAAAACCTGACAAAACGACTGCACACCTCCTTAGCTTCACTCAGCATATGGCTTCCGAGGCACTTTCGTTGGGTGTGGATGACGCCCAGGCTCCTTGCGATCCGTTCCAGAGATGGAAATCGCTTCAACCTCTTGGGTCCAGAGACCTGGCAATGTCTCGAAAATATTCTTCCTCGAGTCGAGTAGGCACTTACATCACATATGTCATTCCATTCAGAAGCCTTTGCAGACGGTCGAAGCACCCGTGCAATAGAGTCATCCATGCCGTACAGTTCAGAACTACGCCAAATGGTTTGGATCTTTAACAAGATGCGCCCAGCCGAAATGCACGGAAATTCCTACATCATCAGACTCATATCAGCATTACTTTTCATATTAAATTTGGTTGGCTAGGTCCCGTTATATGAACGATCATTACCTTTCTCTCAAATAAAGATGAAAGAAGCGATAGAAGGGAGTCATATTCGTTCACGAGTCCATGTCGAGTGCGGAATTCCTGCTCATGCATCGGTGCGTGGATGAAATCCAGAATGAGCAATGACACTCGCTCAACTGCGTGAACGACCGTTTCTGATGGTCGGGCAAATTGGCAATGCCGCAGAAACTGTCCGCTGAGTCGCAATTCGCAGCGAATGAATTTCTGCCATTCCTGCTCTAAACGTAGAACGAAGCCGAGGATCAAAATATGAGAGAAGCTGGAACCAAAATGAAATAGGAACGTCATTACCTTGAAAATTGATATCCCTGTATCTCCACATAGCGAGGGATTCATGAGCAAGGGCAAGATCGAGCGTGTAAGGTCCAGATCGTGTCGGGTCCAAGAGGAAATCAAAAAGAGAGGCATGGAGCACCTTGATTGCAGTGTTGTCCGAGACGACGCTGATCACCGACGGGAGTTGCCCAAGGCTAGGTGAACAGTCCCTCTACGACACTTGAACAATCTTTCAAGAAATGCCGGGTACGCGATAGCTGCTTGGTCCATCTTGGTGATTTCGAAAATCCGGTCCTGAGCCGCAAGGTAGATGACCCCAAGAACACGCCACACAGTGTCACGATCCTTCACGAGCGAAAAGATGTGCGTATACAAGGCATCTAACTGGGCGAAAGGGTTCTCATTCTCACGAGGCGGTGCGATGGCTAGGATGATATCGAGCTGGTCTTCGGGACTGTGGCTGAAGGATTCGAGAAATCTCATCACCGTATCTGCGTAGATGAACTGCCCCGAAGCATTCACAACAAGCTTGTTGATGACGCTCTCGCCGGGCCAGGGCTGGGGAAGAAATCGCCGTACCGGATGGGTCTCACGAATCTTTCGAAATCGGTTGCAGAGGAAGAGGCGGATGTCAGCATCCACTTGTGTATCGCCACCAAGATCAATGCAATAGATGCGGTTGTTCTGAAAGAGGGGATCGCCCTTGATCACTTGCATAAGATGGGATTCTGGACGACATGCAATAAAGAAGCGAAACGGGTGTCGAAGGCGAGTAAGAGTCGCCACGATGATTCGGAGGAGGTCCTGTTGAACATGACGGTCGTCGCATTCATCGAGACCGTCGATCGAGATAAGTCTGAGCTTTGTGTCGCTCGAAAGAACTGGAAGGGCTTGAAAGTGTTTGACCAACAGGCGGTCCAGCTGGACCTCGCGCGACCGCTCGAAGATGCCGGGGTCCACCCTAATCTCCTCCAGCACTCGCTCCTTCAGCCACGGGAACACTTGGATATGTTGGTACACCAATGTCGGGATGACGGCATTTCCATCGCTGCGCCTCGCGTTCACCGCCGTTCGGGAGAGGAAGAAGCTTGAGGCAAGACGCCCTTCTTGTTGGCACCACTGAGCAATCGTCTGCTCTAGGGCAGACTTCCCAGCTCCAGCCGAACCGTGAAGCACCAAGATCGATGGTTGTTGGCTGTCGTTTGTGACCCAATCCATGATGTCCTGCGTGATTTGGAGACGTGTTTCCGGGTCGCATCGCGGCGGGTCGAAGCGTTCGTTCGAATCGACTTGGGCGCCTAGACAGCAGTGCTTGAGAAGATCATCTAATGCTAGAAATCCGTCATCTGTCTGCGTCGAGTCACTAGGTTGAAATCTGTACCGCGTTGATTCGTCTCCGCTGGTTGAATGCTGACAAGCGTCCCGTTATGTACGTTACTTGTGTTAAAGGTGTTGCCCTGTAGGGTGATCTGGCTTGCGTTGCGAAAGAGGGACACAGAGGGAGCTGGCATGGCTCGAGATCGTGACGCAGAATAGCAAGACTCTGGAGAGGACCGAAGGGCGACGTAGTCAGTGATCGAAGAGTGCAGGGACCTTAGTCAAGACCATGTGGGGGGAAGATCTACCTTTACGAGACAAGAACCGCAACACTGCCGTCAGGCACTGTTAAGGTTTGTCGTCGTGGCAAATGGCCTGACAAATTCCAAATATCAGTCTCTGCCGACCCCCATTTCTTCCGACAGGGCAGCGCGTACAGTAAAGACTGGAGTGCACTCAACTGAATCAAACCAAAAACCCAAGGGACGAAACACATTAGGCATTCAATCCATCTCGTAGATCACCCGATACACGGCTCAGACCCCGGGCAGAAGCAGAACATTTTAGCTTTCGTCCTGTGCATGACAGTATTGATCGACTCAGATACAGCACAGGCCTGGGATGCCATCAATGCTTATCTTTGTGCGAACGTACGGTACGTACCCCTTCTGTCGATTCGTTCGTGCCTTCTCTTGGAGAGCATAAAGGCGAAAGGCAACATTCATCCCGGCGGACCAGAGCAGGAGTTCTGCAGCTGGGGATCGACATTTGCCATCCTAAGCGGCGGGATCCAACATGGGTGAGTGTGAAATACGTCTAGGAAGGTGAAGGTGGGGATGAAGTAGGCGTTGGTGTTACGAAGGCCGGACCGTGGCGAGAGAGTGCGCCTAGGACCAGAATAAAGAAGCGGCCCGAGGAAAGGTATGAGTCGTTCGTCGTCCGTTGGGTAGGGAAAAGCCTTACATCTTCCAGGATGAAGTTGACAGCATGCGGGCCCTGTGAAATAAGTAATGGGTAAGATGAGGTGATGGAGGCAAGTTGCCGAAGCAGGCTTTCAAGATGCAGCACGTACTTACTATGGAGTTTATCCTTACTTATATGGTTTTGTACCTTTCCTAAATATCTGAGAAACGCCCGCCTGGTTTCAGGTTTGGGGCACTGGTCAATAGTCCACGACAAGTCCATGAAGTAACGGCGGTGCAGCTCAGACGGTGGGAAAGCTTCGCGGAAGTTGCCGCCGCCTCGTGAGGGGTGGACTAGAAGAAGACATCCATCGCTGCCAAACCCCTCACCTCCTTGGCTAAATGGGCACCCGTGGACTTTTAGGATTCATCATCGGTGCTCAGCGCCACGCCGCCTACAACCACTACGACTCCTACCCCGATGCTCTCGGGCACGACATCGTCGCGTTCCTGCTCAGTCTCAAAGGACCGGAAGACTATGAGAGGATGGCAAGGCTCGTTCGCAATATCACGGTGATCCCCCTCTTTCCTTCTTCTTTCAAATCCATAGCTTATCGGAGCGAATGGATGGATGGCGAACGGATAGTGGGTAGACGAAGCCTCGACCCCGAGCCCCGAGCTCCAACGCAAGTACTCCGAACTGGGATTCTCCAACCCCCAAGTCAGCAACCAGAGCCTCGAGGAGTGGTACTGCCTGCTGGACAAGATGCAAGGTGCAGCAGCGTTGCCCGCGATCCAGAACGGCGACCTGGAGCACTTGGTCGAAAGCAGTATGTCGTAGTGACCTATATTCACTGTTTGCTGTTGCTGACTCCAACGTATTGGTTCCTAGTCGACTTCATCGAAGACACACTCTTCTGCGAGTGGGCGTATTTCATCGACTTTGAGAACCGGAAATTCGAGACGTGGGCCTATGGGGAGAAGCTTGATGAAGTGGCATTCCAGGTCCTCGTTGAGAAGGGCCAGGAATACTGGAAGACGTTGAATAGCGATGACGAGGACCCGGATGATCCTCAGGATGGAGAAAAAGGAGAGGAAGATATTACTGCGCAGCGACTGACTCAGCCAAACGAACGACATGAAGCGAGGACGGGCCAGGCTCATCTTGGTCCGGACTGCCCGCCTTTCCTTCCCCTTCATTCAATTACGCCCTCATCCAGCAGCGGCTTATTCTCAGTGCCGTCTAGCACCCGTCCATACCCCCCTTATCCACCTCTGCTCACTTACTTTGGCCACCGTCTCCTCCGGCACACTCTCCTCGTCAAAGCCCATCTCAGTGTCCTCGCATCGTCCAGTAACCATAGCCACCTCTCGCCTCCTGCGCGCCTTCGTCGCACCTCCCAACGCCCAACCCCCTATTTCCTCCCACCTGGACGTGCATTCGGCCTGCCCGTCTTAGGTGCCACCCAGGGTGTGCTATTCACCGTCCTGCTCGCAATAAGCAAGCACAGGGCACATTGTAAATTGCGAATGGCGCGAGCCTCAACAGCCTTCGTAACGTCGAAGCTTCAGGAGAACCTGTCAGGACGCACCATGGACGCACGGCCGCTGGTCATGTCTCTCCTCCGTTCCTCTCCGGTTCCCATGCAAAATCTACAATGAGCGTGACGAAATCCCAACAAACTTTGCCTCGCAAGCCAATTCCAAATGCATACATCGCACTTCCTGATGTTCGGACTCCATCGATTGCTTTCTCTACCGTCTATGAGTACGTCTTGTCTGCCCTCGTCGCATTTTCTATCCCTGTGGATGACTTTGCCTGCCCCGCGGACTACGTGGGCGCTGTTGCGGTTTCGCCATATTCGCTGTCCAAACTGGCGGCTCGACTCCATGTCAATCAAGGATATTCACAACTGTCCGACATCACGCCCCCCAGCCCCCCTTTTCATCTTCCCTGTCTTTCCGTAAATACCGCACCGAAACATGATAACCGTGGCCCGAGGGTACATATGTGCAAGCTGCAGTGCTATGCCTACAAAACAACCAAGCCTGACAATTTAAGAAGGAGCTCGACGGGCCACAAGGGCTGATGCATGCGCAATCCCCTCCCTGAAACATCGGACTAACCCGATGCGTCGAGCCGGGACAGTTCCCGCCTAGTCCAGGATAACCAACGTGCGATCCTTCAGGGTTAAGTAAGAGACTTTTAATACGTTCGTTGTTTGACTGGTGAAAGATTCTGGACTTTGGATGTCAGGAACTCCGCGAGGAGCCATTGTTCTTGAGAGAAAATAATGTCTACCTAGAGTTAATATATGCACGCAGATTTTTTGCGAGGAGATCAGCAGCGGGACGAGACGATATAGAACCGGAGAGGTGCAATGGGGACAGAAATATCATTAGGATGGGCAAGACAAAGTCGACGAATGGCTTCTTGCTAATGATCACAGTATATTGGTCACTGAGGCACAGACAGAAAGGCAAGGCGGCTATAACACCTGACCGCAGAGCAGCGCCGCCATCCTCACCGATCTCTTGTCAACGTCGTCGAGATCCAATGTATCCCAGTACTCCTGACCCTTCTCAACGAGGACCTGGAACGTCACTTCATCAAGCTTCTTCCCAAGGGCCCACGTCTCGAGCTTCTGGCCCTCAAAGTCGATGAAGTAGGCCCACTCGCAGATATAGGCGTTATCGAGAAATTTGACTAGGAGCAAATGATGAGAGTTGGAGTCTCTCACCAGTTGGCAGAAGGGAGGATAGAGTACGTACTCCTTTCAGCCAAGTGCTCCAGATCGCCTCTCCAGATCGCGGGCAGCGCTGCTGCGCCTTGCATCTCGTGCAGGAGGCAGTACCAATCTTCGAGGCTCTTGACGTCGTTGGCTTGTTGGTCGGAAAACCCCAATTCGGAGTACCTGCGTTGGAGCTCGAGGCTGGGCGGCGAGCTATCGTCTACCCACTATATGCGTTGAATTCACAATCCAAGTTGCCATTCGCTCCGATTAGCCATTTGATTTTAGGTAGGTATGGGGTGCTCACCGTGATGTTGCGAACACGCCTGGCCATCTTCTCGTAGTCTTCCGGTCCTTTGAGGCTGAGCAGGAACGCGACGATGTCGCGGCCGAGACCATCAGGGTAGGAGTCGCAGTGATTGTAGGCGGCGTGGCGCCGACCTCCTATGATGAACCCTAGGAGTCCACGGGTGCCCATTTAGTCGGTGGAGGTGAGGGAATGCAGCAATTTGGCTGCGATGGAAGTCTTCTAGTCGAGCCCGGATTTGGATTTGCATGGTAGCGGCAACTTCCGCGAAGCTTTCACACCGTCCGCGCCGCGCCGCCGTAAAAAAAGTTAAGAAAAATCTCTGTCAACAACTACGAAATATTATCTAACAAGTACTTCATGTAGTACTCGCATTCGGCCAGGGGCACTACCCTACCATGGGTCGTCCAATACTTGACCCGGCGGCCTCCACAGCAAGGCCTCCCTGCAACGCTTAGATATGATACATAGCATGTCAGTAATGCCCCCAGCATCCAGTGAGTCCCTAGAAATCTGACAAACCTGGAAGTAGGCATTAACCTGTTCCCTGTAGTACCTCGAGATCTTCGGATATTTTTCCAATGGGTTTGAGATGCCTTTACGGCCCTTTGCTGACTCCTCCAGATTGGTTAATAGTGAGCCAGAAGGAGAAGCATGGGCGAGAATTGTCGCGAAGAGTAAAACAAATGCTGCATCGGGAGGCGAATCCTGCAGGTCCCAGTCCTCGGATGAACAACCCCGTAGCCACCAGGCCGCTCTGTCGGGGAATGAGTGGTGGCTCTCCCCGACGTCATGATGCAGACGTTCCATCCAAAATAGAAGACGGGCAGCTGCGATAGCATGCTGGATGTCGTGTAAAGCTGTACGTCGAGTGCCGCGTAGCTTCGAGTATGATGAGTAAATCCTACGGAGAATGAAAAGACATGGGCTTACTTCCTGAGCCAGGTCGAGTACATGGCGTCCAAGATATTTTGGTGATTCACTCTGTGGCGGGCTTCTTAAAGGATGTATAATACATATGCTGTCAACCATCTCTTGCAAGACGCGACTCAGCATGTTCTCCCCCGAGTCGATGTTGGGTTGAGGATCTACAGCGAAGCTCACATGGGGTGACAGGAGAGTCACCTTGACGCCAAGAGCGCCCCATTCCGGCGCTTCAAGTTTTGGTGCAAGTATGCGCTTGATGACGCCATCTGAGTTGTGCAAATCCCGTTTCGCCCAACTCTCCGTCATCACAGAAATTAACTGGAGGCTCCCTTGACATACATGGGGGAAATCCTATTCATGAATAGCGAAATTTCATCTGTCAGATGAATTTGTTAATCCGCAACATAGCCAACTTACCTTTCTCATGTACACAGCTGCGATTCGTCTTAGGAGACGATCGTAATCATGTACCCGCTCCAACTTGTCCCCAAAGTCACGAAACCATTGATACTCGGGGAGGTCGTCCAGAAGACCGAGAAGGCCGAATGACATCTGTTCGAATGACTCTAGTGCCGTTTCGGTTAGGCGGGCAAATTGGCAGTGGAAGAGAAAGGCGTCGAGTAGTTTCCGTCCGTCGTCGGGGATAACGAGCTGGCTCAACGTCCGCTCTGTGAAACATCGGCAGAAATATCATATATCCCATCTAGTTTCATATAATTAAAGGGTACATACCTCTCGAGTCAATATCTCTCAATCTCCACAATGCGAGTGTTTCGTGAGCAAGGGCAAGGTCAAGCGCATATACACCAGATCGGGCTGGGTCGAGGAGAAAGTCAAAGAGCGAGGCATGGAGTATTTTGATAGTGGCAGGAGTACTTCCAGAGGTAAAACTTATAACAGACGGCAAGTCAGCCAGTGCAAGGTAGACATCACCGGGACGAACTGCGAGGATAACGCGGATGCCGGGTTCGGCCACCGGTTCCTTGGCGTATACTGGACGAAATCCTTGTTGTCCGACGACACGGAGGATTCCGAGAATCCTCCAGACCGTGTCAAGGTCCTTCACACAGGAAAATATAAATGAGTACACTGCGTCGAGTTGGCCGAAGGGTTTGTCGTTCAAGCGAGGCGGTGAAATGGCGAGGATTATTCTCAGCTGATCTTCGGGTCTGGTGTTGGGTAATTCAATAAAACGCATTACGGTATCTGCGTAAATGAATTGACCCGACGCGTTCATGACGAGTTTGTTAATGACGCTCGCGCCGGGCCAGTTGTCCGGAATGAATTCTCGCACGGGATGGGTCTTTCGGATGCCCTCGAATCGCTTCACGAGGAAGAGGCGAATATCTGCCTCGGTTTGTGTATCCTCTCCGAGATTAATACGATGAATGCAGGGCATTTGAAAGAGTGGATCATCATTGATGACCTGCATGAGATGCAACTCCGGTCGGCATGCAATGACGAAGCGGAATGGATGTCGAAGGCGAGGGATACTGGCCGCTATGATACGCAGCAGATCTTGCTGAATGATACGATCACTGCACTCGTCGAGGCCATCAATTGCAATGAGATGCGGTTGGGAATCTCCAGGGAGCTCCGGATGGTCCTGGAAGTGCTTGACAAAGAGACGGTTGAACAAGACTTCGCGCGACCGTTCAAAAATCCCAGGGTCCTTCTTGATCTCCTCCAGCACTACCTCCTTGAGCGACGGAAACGCTTGTATGTGCTGATAAACCAACGTCGGGATGACGGTGTCTCCGTCACTGCGCAGTGCATTTGCGGCTGGCAGAAGCAGGAAGAAGCTCGACGCCAGACATCCTTCTTCCTGGCAGCGTTGCGAAATCGACTGCTCGAGCGCGGATTTGCCGGCTCCAGCAGGTCCGTAGAGTACCATGATGGAAGCCTGTTCGTCCTTGCTCGTTATCCAGTCCATGATGTCCTGTATAATTTGAAGACGTGTTTCGGGATCGCATCTTGGCGGGTCGAAGCGCTCGTTGGAGTCGACTTGAGCGCCGAGACAGCAGTGCTTGAGCAAATCATCCAAGGCTGGCGGAAGTCAGTAGTCTGCTTCGGGCTATCGTGCTGACTGACTCACCTCGGCGATCGAATTCGCTCTCGTTGATGCTTGTCTCGGTATGTTGGATGTGGATAGTGTTGCCTTGAAGTGTGTTTCCTGTCGCTTTCTCCAGAAACGACACTGATGGCGTGGCCATAGCTCAGGAAGGCGAGGGTCGTACAATGAGGCAGGCAGGAAGAGGAGAACGTCGTAGTCAGAGAGGAATCTACTGTTAAGTTAAAACACGAGGCGTCAGGTTCATCCGACCTGTCGGAGGGCTGTGCCAGTGTAGTGGATGCGTCAAGTAAGAGGGCCCTCACCCCGGAAAGCCGTCGGAAGCCCTGATAGGCCCTCCTAAGATATACATTCCATCGTAAACTCACTCACGTCCAAATTGCTCGTCACTTACCTTACTTCTACAGACCTCAATCCTTGCCAACGACGTTTGGTCGGACCCTGACCAAATGTATCTACGCGAGAACACAGGCTACACAGCCTTTAAAGCGGCACAGCAATGGGACGCCGTTGATGTGGTACACGGTGGCGGGGTCAGCCATACGAAGATGAGGGATCGAATGGTTTAACTGCAGTTGGGAGGGCGAGAAGCGATAAGAATGATTCCAATCAGGGAGAACGTGCCGGGTCCCGGGCAGGAACACCAGCCGACAGAAGCGCCGGATGCACCAACGAGCAGACCTCGCTTCCAATGAACCTGGGTATGCAGAGAGGATGCCCTTCGCAGAGGGGCAGAGTTCCACCATGCTCCTGGTATTCTGCTGCGGGGGAGTACAGATCCGTTTGAATGCCCCCCATTACACTGGGTCGGACGGGTCAACGAAGGAAGAAAAAAAGTCAAAATAAACATACATACCACGAAAACTTATATCAAGACAGCTGCAATCTCATCAACGACATCTACTCTTGAAGCGCGTAAGGTTATCCCTCGCCCGCGGCGGGGCTTTTATTGTCTCCACTTGGGTAAATGCTAAGGCACAACTTGTGCTTCCTCCACCTGAATGATACCGCCTAATGAACAAGCAAATTTTAGTTTGCTTTGCATGTGACGGACTGGAAGACGAGAGAAGCGGAATATTTGAAGGAAAACGGGGCCGCGGAGAAATCAGGAGGGAAAGAAGGAACGCGCACGATGTACAGGAGAAGAAAACATGGGAAGGTGAAAGAATATGCCGGTCCATGAGGGTTAGAGCACGAAAGAGAAAAAGAATCGAACGGTCGAAGGAAGGAACCAACGACATCGCGAAGAAAAAAGGGCGTAATCCATCCTACAAAAAGCACAAAAAAACTCACATGAGATCTCCTTGATCGCCGGCCTCCGTACCCCTCTACCTTCCGAGCCCTGTCTCTGCTCTTCTCGTCTAGCTTTTTGCGCAACCGGAGAAAATGTGACGACTAGCTGCAGGGCTTCTTGTTGAGCACAATGGAAGGGAGATTGCGCCAACCTAGAAGAAAGAATATCAGAATGGGCTGCAAACGCGAGAAATAAGATGCATGGTGATGATCAAGCAGAGGTATAGAGTGTGTGATAGAGACGAAACGACATACGAGTAATTGATACTAAGCATACTTAAGTAACCCTGCTCGGAGCAACCCTATCGTCGGGCTGGATGCCCATTCGGAAAAAGTCGGGGCCGCGATCTTCGTGTGCCATAGGTATCTTCGCCCGGTGCAGCATGAGGATGGATCGAGAGCGAGATCTTCCTTCAAGACGGAGTGATGCCGTCACTGCAAAAGAAACATGGATTAGCCCCAATTCTATATATTGGAAAGGACAGTGTGAAGAGAGAAAACAGCGGGCAAACTGGCACCGCAGAAAAGAAGTAGAAAGTCTATGGTAGCCCTCGCATCATGAAGGCGTACAGCAAGAAGCAAGGAAAGCGAAGCAGGACGACAAAGAAAGAAATGACGGGGCTAACGAAAACGTACCATGGACAACATCAGACAATGCGATTCTCCATCGGCATTGTTAGTTGCCCTTGTAGCAGAGGATTGTCTGCGTTATCCGGCAGCCTAAACGTTGCCTCACAACTAGAAGGACGAAGTTAGTACATTATCAAAACGAGAGGGCACCGGACGAGAGAAGAGGTTCGGAATACCAGGAGAAATTGGTCGAACGGCAAGGAAACAAAACGGAGAAAGGGAAAGGAGCGCAGACGATCTGCACAAGGTAACAACAACATGGAAAGGTCGGGGAAGGGAAGAAAAAGAGACCCACCCCAACTATTGTACTCTAATTCTCCTCTGTCATGACACTCGTTCCCAGTACCGTGCGCGACTGTGGTCCCACATTGGCCATAAAATAGTGATATCGACTTCCGTCATCCAGACTCGACGCAAACTCTCGTTGAGAAGGTGTATTGGACACGTCGATCATGGCCAAGGGGTTTACGGATCCCCTTAGAATCCTACTAAATTTTGCTGATGGTCGCTGAGGATGGTCCGATATCCAGGAGGATGGCCCTGTGGCATAGATTGCGCGGAAGGGGCTGGGATGCTGCAGCCAAGTCGGGTAGCGTTAAGACGAGCAGGCTATGGCGGGTCCGTCATCGTCCAGGAGGTGCATGGGGGAGAGAATCTTTTTGAATGGGATCGATCCTGAGCGGATTGATGACATTAGGTACCGAAGAAAGGTGGGCTTGAGTTAGAAGATGCAAAGAAGATGGAGGGTTGGCGATGGTCCACTTTCTAGAGGCAGCTTCGAGAGATATAAGGTGTACATGTAACCTGTAAGATGCCAGCCGACGAACATCGAGCGTGGGAGAGGTATCCAGACAGACCTTCCGGACTGAGATGCGTCCGATCCAGAATTGTCGGAAATTTCCGAAATCCCAGCGGCCGCCGGCAGTACCACATCGACGACAGTATCTGGGTCGTTGTCCTATGCTTTTAGGCCAGTGCCGCAAGCCACCATGCAGTCTCAGAGAAAGCACGAGCTGCCAGAAACCGGGACGTCCAAGGCGGGGAAAGGGAAGGGCGGCTATCCTGGAACGGACCGAAATGTACTCGACTCGGAGTTGACTCCTCCCACCTCGACGTCCATCCCCGGTTCTTCAAGTTGGTCTTCCTTTTCACGCACCTACCGCCTGCATCTACCAATTTTACTCTACTCATGGTTCACACTAGTCTCCTCTAAACACGGATCCATGTTGCAAGGCACGGTGGAATGAAACGCTCGTGCGTTGCAAAGCGGGAGTCTTACGTGCGCACCGACGTAAACCAGACCAAAACTCGATTGGTAGTCTACGTGGATGCTAGAAGATAAGAACTAAGGTATTAAAATGATGCGAAACGAGATAAAAGGCGACGCCGAAGGCGTTGCCAAACAATAGCTAAGATGGGTGAGATTAGATATGCAAGGGGTTACACCCGTTACATGGAATTACTTGTATTCAACTTGCAGAGCTCTGAACGTTGACTACAACATACAGCTCGTCGCCACCGTCCGTTGAGGTGCTCTTTACATGGGCCATGATACGTGATTAAGCATGCTACATGCACCGCTTCGAAGCTTCAGAAGCGTGGCACAAACAGGTAAAAGGCTAGAAACGCACCAGAATGTATGCGTTGACTTGGTCCTTATAATATTTCACTGTTTTCGGGAACAAAGGATCCAACACTTTTAAAGAATGCTGATTCTCCACATTAAACTTCTTTCTCGCTGAGGTGGCGTCCAGCTGGTCAGCGTGAGGTAGAAGTGTGGCGATGAACAACAATAGCACCCCGATGGATAGGGGGTCGTCAGTCCATTCAATAGTTTCATGGGCTAGCGCTGCCCACTGGAATGCGATCTCGGAAAACTTCGATAAGGGGTGTCTCTCAGTGTCCCTTTGGACGCATGTCATCCAGAGCATGAGATGGGAAACTATCAAGGTTAGTTTCACACCTCGAGAGACACTAGATTCACCGCCCACGAGCTATCACAGGTATGAGCATGACGGTCACTGGGAAAAGTGATGAACAAAACTACCTCCAGAAATTCTTTGATTACGTGTCGGCCGAGGTATTGGACTTTTCGAGAGAGAACTGTGTTTAGTCGAATGCCCGGGCCCACCCTTTTCAACGCAGGAAGGCCTCGAATAAGTGCGCTTCCGCGGACATCTAGTCTCCTGGCGTCCGCAGAAGACCCGATGGTCGGAGTCAGCACCCGTATGAAGAGGTCGTCCGCCCCAGTCCAAGATTTCTGGAGCCATTTTTCCCGTGTCTTCTCAACCAAAATGGCACATCCGCCAGAGTTGTGAGGAAAATCCTAATTATGAAGAATTACGTTTTGGGCGCTAGTATCCGGAGCCGAAGGGTACTTCACCTTCCTGGTAAGCGTAGCTGACATACGCGATAGAAGGAGCTCAACCTCCTTAATCTTGCTCCAATCAACAGGAATAGCGGTATATGACTTAAGCTCGCCTTGGGCGAATTCACCTAGAAGATTGACAGGGAAAAGAGCGGCCCTTTCGATTGCCTGTGTCAATTCTTTTGAGAGGCGCGCGAATTGGCAGTGGTCAAAAAAGCGGGAAAGTTTCGACCCTGTAGGGAGAATCAGATCGCTCAACCGCTGCGCCTCTGCAGGATATGAATATGTAATACACCCTTTAACGCGATCAAGTCACACACCTCTCGAATTGATTTTCCTCCAGAGCCACGTAGCCAGGGACTGATGCGCAAGAGCAAGATCAAGAGCATGAGTACCAGATCGGGTGGGATTGAGCAGGAAGTCGAACAATGATGTATGAAGAACCTTGACACCACGACCCTTTGAAACACTGATCACAGAGAGTAAATCAGCTAATGCAAGATGAATATCGCCTCGACGACACCCGAGGATTTCTTCCAACAGCGCAGGATCTGAATATGAATGACCCACGCTGTAAGCTTTATTCTGAGACGCCAACCAGATGATTCCAAGAATGCGCTGCACAGTTTCTCGGTCCTGAACGCAATCAAAAATATAGGAATACAAGGCATCCAAGTTGGAAAATGGATTTTCGTCTTGACGAGGGGGTGCCACGGCAAGGATGTCGTTAAGTTGGTCTTCAGGTCTTGCATTATTCCGGGAGACGAACCTCATGACAACATCAGCATAGATGAATTGTTGTGAAGCTTTTGCGACAAGTGTGGTTATGATGCTCTGAGGGGGCCAATCCTTAGGAAGGAATTCTCGGAGTGGGTGGGTCGCGTGAATTTTCCAAAATTCCTTGATGATGAAAAGGCGTATGTCTTCATCCACTTCTATGGCGTTAAGGTCAATCCGGTGAACGAAGGGGTGCTGGAAGAGGCGATCATTATTAACGACTTGCATGAGATGCACCTCTGGTCTGCACGCAAAGAAAAACCGAAAGGGATGTCGAAGGCGAGGGACAGCGGCGGCAACGATACGGAGAAGATCCTGCTGGACGCTACGGTCACTGCATTCGTCCAGGCCATCAAGCGCTATAAGTCGGGGCTGGGCGTCACCCGGCAGCTGCTGCGGAAGGGCTTGAAAGTATTTAACGAAAAGACGGTCAAATTGGACCTCACGCGACCGTGCAAAGAGTCCAGGTTCTTTGCTGATATCCTCCAAGACTCGCTCCTTGAGCCATGGAAACACTTGCAGGTGCTGATAAACCAATGTCGGGATGACGGCGTCTCCGTTGCTGCGTTGCGCGCTCGCTGCGGACCGTGACAAGAAAAAGGTGGACGCAAGTTGTCCTCCTTCCTGGCAACGTTGGGCAATTGTTTGCTCCAGAGCCGACTTTCCAATGCCGGCTGACCCATGGAGCACCATGATCGACGCGACTTCGTCGTCACTGTTTATCCAGTCCATTATTTCTTGCGTGACCTTGAGACGTGTCTCCGGGTCGCATCGTGGAGGGTCGAAGCGCTCGTTGGAGTCAACCTGGGCACCAAGGCAGCAGTGTTTCAAGAAATGTTCGAAGGCTGGGAGGGAGGCAGCATTTCAATGCAGAGCATATGGAGCCGGAAGCGGGAGGCTCACCATGAGGGCAAGGTGCCTCATTTGAGTGTATGTTTGTCGCAACATGGTGTACATTGAAGGTGTTACCCTCGAGTGTGTTGCCTGTTGCTTGGGAGAGTATTAAGGTAGACTGAGTTGACATGGACTTGTAGGATTGCAATATGGACAAGAATGAGTGAGGGGAAGATCGAGGTTGGCAGTACTTATGGCAGACCTTGAGGCGCTTATGATATGCTCGATACCGGCGATGGTTTAGCTTTGAGCTTGAGCTGTAAAACGCTGACCGAGGTCGGTATCAACCATTGAATCAGTTCCTGGGCTTCGCGAAGTATAGGGTTTGCGGTGTTTGGGACATTGCAATGCTCGCTCCGTTGCCAGGGCAGGGTGTCAATTGAGAGGCAAAGGAAGAGCACAAGTCTCTAAATTCGAAGAGGTAAGAAATGTAAGGCAGAGAAAGGACCACAAAGAGGGGGAATATATCTGCACAGTGGACTTGATAACGGCCCAGGGATATACACACCCCAGTGAAGGCGGAATCTCAACCCGAACTTCGATTAGGCGCTCGCGGCTCGTTCTGCTTCGTGCGCCTCTAGCTTCCAAAAGGAATGAATGGTAGGGGAAAAGCATAAAAAAAGCTTACCGAGCTGCTTCGTTGCTCGTCTAGAAGCCGCGGGGTGTGCTGCGGAAAAAAAAGCTTGTCTTCCACAGGGCGATAATGCAATTGCTATTTTCTGCGTCTATGGTCAGCTCAATTAAACAGTACCGTGCGTCATACGGGCCTTCGAATATGTTTTGAAGACTCTGCTCGTAGTTTCGGCACATCGAACATGGTACTGGACGAGTATGGATGATTCAACTGGAGTGTTCAACCAGACTTTCATTTTTAGAGATAATTATATTGACCGTATGTAAACATCAAGTGGCGGGATATGGAGCCTGGTCACGGTGTCTTCATTAAAACGTTGGGCATTTCAGGTACGGGGAATCATGGCTGAGAAGCGGAGGATTTACAGCGAAACCCGCTGTAAGATAATGGCTCGCCGCTGCCCTCCCTATCGACGCTGTATTATTGTCGTCCCACTGGGGCTTCTTGAGGGTACTCATTGCCTGGATCCGTTTCCTTTTCTCTTGTTGACGAGCTTCGTAGATTTCGCTCAGCTGCCCATCCTTTCCTTTCATAGTATAAGGGTCGGACAATGGTCCGGCGGAGTTAGCATAAACAGGCTGAGGAAATAGAGCGGGAATGAAAGCAGAGCAAAGGGAAACGGGCCGGAGGATGACAGATTATTAGGAACCTCGGCGTGCTGCAATCGCGATTTCAATCCCAGGATTGAGCAGCTTTAGTATTCTGTGACGTAGGACCTCCTTTCCACCGCCATCAAATGGTATCCAGTCCCACTCGAGCGCCTCCCGACGGCGAGGATTGTCTGCATAAGACTAGCGCTCACCTTTCAAGTCATGAGGTGTGGGTCAGCACTTGCGGGTGTCGCAGAAGCATTAACCGGAGATGGACGAGAATCTACAGAAGAACGGATGAGTGAATTCGTGAAATGGAACCTACGGCGATCACTACCGCGGCATCCGCTGGCACCGGACCTATAACACGTACACGAACGTGGGGAACTGCGAAAACAGCCCGGAATCCATAAGACGACTCAAATCGGGGTTGAACACGAACATCGACGGCGGAGGTGGGCAATGACTCGAATGAAAGACTCTTAATGAAACGCACCGAGCGCGGGTCATGGGCCATCTTGGCGTGCTTAGTGTCGATGACTCTGTGGAGCGGCGGAGGAGGTGGTGTAAAGTGAGCAGACAGAGAAGATTCCGGGGCACTGGGGAATCCGAACGAGTGAAATACCGGGGCATTGCGCGAGCGAGAGCGGATAAGTAATACTGCCCTGCAGCAGGCCCCTCAGATCAAGAGGCTCGATGTGCATTGAGAGAAAGATCGTACAGTAACCTAGAGAGAGGAAGTCTGAGAGCATCAGAAAGGGCTACCGGCACGAGAAACAGGACAGATGCACACGATCGAGTGAAGTTTGTTTGGTTGTTCTGAAAGTGAAAGAATTGGCACGTCATCTACCTTCCGTAACCAGAGATTGAAATTCGTCCCAGCTTCAGACACGCTTCATGCATCTAGGTGGGCCGTCAGGGTACTCGATCCTCGTTCTCGTTCGCTTCAGGGAAAATTGAGGGTCGTAAGTGGTGATAAGGGTCTGCAACGACCACAATTTCAGGCTTTGTTCATCTCAAATTCATAGAGCTATTAAATGTCCGGTTGTCATCCCTGGAGGGAAGAAAGTCTCGTTTAGCTGAAACTCAAAGTTTGGAAGGACGACGTGAAAAGAGAAGATGGTGGGTAAGATTGCACCGGAAAAAAAAGAAATGGCGAGTATAACACAATTTCAAGGTAAGGGAATGCAGAGAAGGGACGGATAGAAGGCGAGAGGAGACAGTGGATATAGAAACGATAAGGGAAAGAAACACGTACCACAAAGAACCTGCATCTAGCCTCCATCGACGTTGTCATCTGCCCTTGTAGACCCAGGATTTAACTTTCGTTGTGTCGACCCTACGATCGTAATACGTGGGTGAACAGACATCTATTCCCAGTCGGTATCGTATCGGTTTCGACACTGAGGACTAACTAATAGGAGAACGTCAGTGTCATGTTAGAATCAAAGATTCCAAAGCCGAGGGAAGGTGAACAGAGAGGGTAGGATTGACAAGAGGATAAGAAAACAAGGGAAGAAGTGGACGGCGAGGTAACGAGAAAGTGGGAGTGATCGAAGAGGACCAACCTCGCAGTGACGGTAGCAGTTCCCAGCAAGATGTACAAGGGTCGGACATACGCTCCCTCAGCCTTCCTTCTCCCTCCCCCCGCCCGCACTGGCGACCGACACTCAGCCTGTCGATGATGTGTCCACGGGTTCATGGGCCGCCTTTGCGGCATCGCCAGAGACTTGGATGTTCCCGACAGCAGCGGAATTTGGCTCGGAATCCGCAACGTACGTTGTGTCGCAAGCAAGACAGCGAATAGCGTTGGGCTTAGTCAGATCTGAGAAGGGAATCAAAAAAGCGTGGGAAGGCCAAGCCAGCCGCCAAATGGACCGAGATAAACCCGATCCGTCAACAGTTCCGATGTTCTCTTTTCTCACCATCTTCACTCTTGATCATTTTCTTCTTTCTACTTCCCCGTACGTTCCGTCCAGCCAGGACTGAAAACATAAAAACGGTCGTCTGCCGCCGAGTTCCCGAAGCCCTGGATGTCGCCCCAGCTGTCTTTATCCGTTCTGACCTTCTTCGGCAGTTCCGTCTCCCGTATACCGTTAGCGATAGCTCGAGCAGGTCTGTATTTAGAAGGAGGTCCTGGTTCTCAGAGCGGTGCCAGGGGATCCTAGCACTGCTTCCAATGGATGCGTGACTATTGGCTAAAACGAGGAGCCTGCAAAGCTTGTATTCAAGCCAAGCAGACACACAAGCCTTTTCCCCAAGAGGCAAAGACGCGCTCAAATAAACCAGGAGAACGCATTATGAGTGATGTATGGGGTCCAGCAGGTGTTAAATCCATTGGAGGATTTAAATATTATATTTCCTTCACAGATGACTGCACGAGATACAGTCAAGTTCTATTTTTAAAGGACAAGGCCGAGGCACACGAGCGCATCAAGAATTATGCCACCAAGATCGAGCGCCAGTTTGGGCGCTACCCATGCTATCTACGCTTCGATAACAGCAAAGAACTTGTCAACACAAAGACGAAAGAATGGGCAGAGTCTCATGGGATTGAAATCGAGACGTCTGTACCATATTCGCCATCCCAGAATGGAGTCGCAGAACGATTTAACCGGACGCACCTCGAACTCGCTCGGGCAATGTTGATTGCCAAGAATCTTCCTTCTTTTCTGTGGGATGAAGCCGTTTCTCATGCAAACTATTTACGGAATCGTTCGTTCACATGTTCTGTCAATGGGAAGACACCTTATGAAGCCTGGTTTGGGCAGAAGCCAGATGTTTCCCATCTACGGGAATTTGGGTGTGATGTGTGGGTACTCGATGAATCAGAAAACTTGTCAAAGTTGAAGCCTCGCTCAAAGAAGATGGTCTTTGTAGGCTTTAACGACGGATCAAAATCAATTCGCTATTATGACGCCCAGCATCGAAATGTCAAGACATCTCACAATGTGACATTCAACGAAAATGAGGAGCCTCGAGAACATCTATCTCACATTAATATTCCGGGTTTGCAGCCTGAGGGGGAGTTGGCAAATACTCCAGCCTTGCAAACCACTTCACAGACTCCACCTACACCTACAGTCGTCTCAGCAACCCCAGAACCAGTTGATGAAGCTGAATCACGTCAATTACACCCGAAAAAAGATGTAGATTACAAACTCTTGGCAAACCCGCAAGCCCGAATGCCGGCGGAGCGCTCTACACCATCACGGCAAGATCTCTGTTATACCCCCACACCGTCGCCGCCTCCTGACGTCACCCGATCGACCAAATCCTGGTGTGCAAGGTCGAAGACAAAGGAGCACACAAATTTTGCAACTGAGCGCTTATTCGAAGCAGTCCTGGAGGAAGCTGAGCTGAGTTACACAGCTCAAGAAACAGACTTACCAAAGACACGGGAAGAAGCACTTGCAGGACCAGAAGCAGCCCAATGGCAAGCTGCGATGGATGAAGAAGTGGAGACCCTTCAAGGAATGGGGACTTGGAAGAAGGTCCGCCTTCCAGAAGGATGCAGCCCGATTGGCTGTAGATGGGTTTTCACAAAGAAATGTGACGAGCATGGGAAGGTGATCAAATTCAAGGCCCGGCTCGTAGCTCAAGGTTTTTCACAGAAACCCAGCACTGACTACAGTGAGGACGGCACCTTTGCACCTGTTATGCGTTTCGAAACACTCAGAACGCTTCTTGCATTTGCTGCAGTCCACAATCTCAAGCTACGGCAACTCAACATCAAGGGCGCTTATTTGCATGGGCGCCTCACGGAGATTATATACATGATCCAACCGCCTGGATACAACGATGGATCGGAGATGGTATGTCTCCTAATTCGTTCCCTCTACGGATTAAAGCAGGCAGGGAATGTTTGGAACCACGAACTTAGCAAAGCGCTTGCTGAGTTGGATTTCAAGCAGCTAAAGACGGACTACTGCTGCTATATTCGACGCACTGGCGAAGATTTTACCATTTTATTGGTATGGGTCGACGATTTCCTGTCTATTTCGACCACGGATAACCTAAACGACGTGCTGGAACGCGAATTGAACACTAAATTCGAAGTCAAATCGCTTGGACGACCGTCTATGCTCCTTGGTATCAAGCTGCACCACGAGAACCACCTTATCTCACTTTCTCAAACACATTTTATTGACAAATTGCTCAATAAATTTCGCTTACAAGATGCCAATCCGGTCACAACCCCTCTAGACCCGAATATCAAGCTCGATGGTGACAAAGCACCACAGGAAGAAGCTGACGAGCAGGGGGAGGTTGATCTCCGAGCATCACACGGGTATGCCACTCTCATTGGCTCCCTCACGTATCTTGCACTCGGAACCCGTCCAGACATCGCATACGCCGTCCACCGCCTAGCTCAATTCTCACAAGATCCTCAACTTAAACACTGGATTGCCGTCAAGCGCAAGTTTCGATACCTTAAAGGCACGCGCGCTTACGCGCTCACTTACGGTGGAGCCGACTTGGAGGAGCTCAATGATGAGCTTTATTTTTACTGCGACGCAGACTGGGCAACCAATGCCGATCGCAAGTCCATTAGCGGATACGTGATCATGATGGCTGGCGGAGCCGTTGCTTGGAGCTCAAAGAAACAACTTACGGTTGCACTCTCGACAGCCGAAGCCGAATACGTCGCTGCAACACACATCGCGAAACAAGTTCTATGGCACTGCTCGCTCTTTGACAAACTACATTTCAAAGTCCATACCACCTCTACTGTGTTCTCCGACAACCAGGCCACAATCGGCATCCGGAATTTCATGCATGCACGAAGCATATTGACATCGCACATCACTTTCTACGTGATCTCGTGCAAGCCGACACTCTCAAGCTCAAATACATCAATACTAAGTCGAATCTAGCCGACTTATTTACGAAAGCATTACCTCGGGCTGCTCATCAAAGATTTTACACATAGAATAGGTGTCCTGTCCGAGTAAGGGGGAGTGTTGGAGTTCACTCCAGTACTTAGGTACTCGGACAATCCACATCACACGAGTACGTTCTCTACTTGTCTCGTCTCGTACTTGATTATTCCATATATTTCTTGTATATTCTATTTCTTACATAGCCACAGTTACCGTGTACCTATATAAGCCGCTATGGCTCGTCTCCCAATATGATCAGTATTCCATACTTTCATCATCACCTTTGCGCTACCATTCCAACAGGAAGCAATAAAATAAAATAGGGAAAATGGGAAGAAAACACACCACGAAGACGCTACGTCGCGTAGCTGCCATCCTCCACCGACGGTGTCGTCCGCCCTTGCAGAGCAGAACTGGACTTTCGTCGTCGAGACCCTGCGATCGTGCTATGCAGGGGAACAGAGATGCGTTCCTAGTCGGAATGTCATATTGGGAAGTCGACGTTGCGGACTCACTAACTAATGGGAGAACGTCAGTACGACGTTAGGATCGAGGATCTGAAGCCGAGCGAAGGTGAACATTGAGGGAAGGATTGATAAAAGGGGAGAGAAATGGGGGAAGAACTGGAAAGGAACGTGGACGACGAGGCGACGAAAAAGTGGGAGCGATCGAAGAGGCTTCGAATGGATCGGAATTACCTCGAGCCACATGCAGTGCAACCTTTTAGCAACGGTCGAAACAGCCCACAGGTTGTACAAGGGTGGGACCGTCCAGCACATACCCCTTGGTTCACCCTTCTCTTTGACGTAGATCCCACTCACAGTTGGCACCCTGCTTATTGACGATGCGTCCAGGATGCGTTAACAAGTTCATGGATAGTCCTCACGGCATCTCCTGCGATTTCGATGTCACTAGAAACTGAGCAGGTTGACTCTGGATGCTGGATGTACGCCGGATGGTTGACGGTTAGAGTAGATTGTAACATGCCGGACGGGTCCTAGAACAGTCAAGGAGAAGTTGAGGGTAGGACGGGAGGCAGGAAGGCAGCGAGAGTGCGCCACAATGAAGATGCAGGTAAGGGAGGGGCTGAGGATGAGGAGAGGGGCCGACAAGCCGGTTGTCGGTGGACAGAGCCGCGGACCGAGGTTTGGAGTCGAGCTTTAACTTCGAGATTCACCGGGCTCGAGCAGTATTGGCGAGAGAAGGATACGGTGATTGGTTCGCCAT
This sequence comes from Cyclocybe cylindracea, assembly GCA_013376435.1. Classification (NCBI taxonomy): domain Eukaryota; kingdom Fungi; phylum Basidiomycota; class Agaricomycetes; order Agaricales; family Hemipholiotaceae; genus Cyclocybe; species Cyclocybe cylindracea. The sequence continues at coordinate 1,745,606 of MPNV01003049.1, forward strand.
GAGGCATGTACGTTGGGTAGAGAGGTGCATCGCGTTTTCTTGAACGGGGGGAGAAGGGGCAGCTCCATGAAAGGATTACGAGTTGAAGGAAGAGAGAACCGAGGTGGCGAAGGAGAGTGGATCCAAGATGCAGAGGTATGTAGGAGGTGTCTGTCGTCGAGGTGAAGGTGGTATTCTGGGAGCTCGAACATGGAATGGCGCAGAGGTCGCGGTGGGCATGCAACTCAGATAGACGCGGGCGCTGATAAGCCTCTCTGAGGCACGAGCTCGCACGGAAGGCAACGTGGGAGAGGAAGGCGGACACTCCGGACCGGAAAGAGCCCGATCCATCTTCGCTTCTGATTGGACAGAGTCCGGCTCTTTTGAGGACGACACGTCGCGACTCCCGTGTTCGAAGCGCCTCCTCCCTGGATCCAGCACCATTGGTCCTCCTTCTGTCTTGCGCATCCTCTCCTTCTCCCTCCTCGTCTCCTCCTGCCAGCCAGGGCCAAGACCGTCAGAGTCGTGTCGTTCCGTCGAGTTCCCGAAGACTTCTCGTAATTCTCGCAACCTCGCCCTCTCCTCGTCTGCTCCGTTCACCCATCCATCTTGGCCTCCCTTCCCGGTAATGCGCTGGAATGCCACTCTCTTTCCACTCCACCCTCCGGGTCCATTTCTGCTTGCACCTCCTTTCCCTTGCACCCCGGCACGCTTGCGTGCAGTTGGCCGCCTCCAACCTGCGTTCTTCCCTCCTCTCCCGGACCTTCGCCCGTCTCCTGACTTCCACTTTCGTCGTGGTGCGAGCGCGCTGCTCACTATCCTCGAAGCCTCGGAGCATGTCAAGCACCCTTGGGTCCCTTTACATACCCTTCCCGCCTTGCTTGAGTACAACGACAGGGCGGATTGCGCCCTTGCATTCCGGGAAAGCTATGTAGCTAATGCTCCGAGGAACATGGATCGGGGACGAACTTAATCAAAGGAATGGAGAGCTCGAGTCTTCAGTCTTCAGTCTTCAAACCGAGACTCCAAATCCCAAAAACCAATACCGCATCCCTTTGAGGGCCTTCGTTTCGAGCACCTGCCATCTTCCTTGCCACCAGCCCGCATACTACCCTTTCTCCTACTGGTTGAACTATCGATTCAACATTCTCCTCCGTCCAGCGCTGACGTCGATAGCAGACGCAGCCGCTGGTCTCGTCTCTCCTTTCCTCCTTTCCTCCTCTCCGGTACCGATTCCCATTCTCATTCTCACACCAACTTAACGTTACCGCCGACGAAGTTCGAACATCCTGCCGATACTGATCACCAATCCTGGCCAGGTTATGTCTCTCTTTGTATATGCGCGATCTCCCTCTATCCGTTCGCCTTTCAGCGTCTCCCTTATTTTCGTCCTGGAGTTTGGAGCACGGGAATGACGGGAAGAGAGGTACTAGGCAAGTGATTGGGGAAGTGTCCAGCTGCGCCAACGGACTGAGCGTTCTGCTCACAGCGGCCGCGCGCTCGTCGTGCTCGTCGCTGGCATAGGCAGAAAGTTGGGAAAGACGTTCGCAGTGATCGCTGCAGTGATTGACGCAGTTTTGCCCGCAATTTCCAATTCACGATGTCCTCAAGCGACGACATGCACCGCCACATTTCGTCTTGTGTTTGCATTACACATATCATCCGAAAGCGAGTGCTTACCGTCCCTCCAGATGGCATGGCTTCCACGTCTTCTGGCCAGCTGCATTTATCGCGAGATGACTCGGCATGGAGTGGCACGACGTGACGCGGAAACGCCGTTCAAACGGTGCAGCCTGTCCCTAGTCCGCAGGCTCAGAAAGGTTATCGTGCTTAGCATGACCAGTGTGAGCCAAATGAAGAGGATGTCCTGCATCCCCCCCTCGAGACGACAATGGTGAAATAGAGGGATCCCTATCTGGTAGTTACACCGCTTAATGGGGAAAATTCTACACGAACCGTCGAATTTGTGAACCCTCCGAGAGATCAAAGTTTAACTATACTCTTGTCCATGACCTGCTGTATATCATATGTAGTGACGCACCGTTCAAATACTGAAGATCTACCGCACGCAGACATCACAAACCCGGACTGCGTGGATAGATATCTCCTCATGCAACCGCAACGAAATGGCATGTAAGCTAGCCTCACTGAAATCCTACCACGACCATAACGCACGGCTGATTGGGCAGCAATAGAAGCTGATCGTGTGGCAAACGCTCTATCAGAGAGCAACATAAAAGGGACATGTTCGACACCAACTCCCTGCAGCAAATAGCTTGCTCTCCACTCGCATACCACACCATGAAGGTCCGCTCTGCCGTCTGTTCGCTGGTCTGCTGACTGCTGACCCCGTTCTTACAGTTCCCCACTCTCATCCTCGTGGCTCTTGCGGGTGTAGCCACCGCGTCCGTCCTTGAAGCCCCTGCACCCGTTCCCGTTTTAGAGCCTGAGCTCGAAGCAGGCGTACGTACTTGTTCACTGCACGAGCTCGCGCCGCGCTTACTTACATATATTCTTTAATTTACAGTCCTGCGTCGCCTCCAGGTGCACCTGTAACAAGGTCCAAGGCCTATTCTGCGGCAACGAAGCGGTCAACCGCGACTGCACCAACGGGCACGTCTTCGAGTGCAACGGCAGTACGGGTGCCACATGCGACTACGGTATCAGGAACTCGTGTGTCCGCTGCGGCCGGCTCTCGTGCTATTCTCCCTTTTGGATGTGACACAATTTAAAGATAGGCACAGGTCAGTTACGCAGCGCAATTAGACAAACTTGTATCGTGCGGGCGTGACCATACGAGTCCGCCGAATTCCAGCTACTTTCTCTGTACTGCATATAGCTATCTTCCCACTCACATTTTGTGCAAGTCCCACTTTGACTGAAGAAACTACGGAAATTTCATTCAACTAATTACTACAATTTGATTGCATTGATACTGCTATTTACAACAGAAATCTCCGGCTTCACTCACCCCAACAACATGCCAATCGCTCAGCATCCGCTCTTGCAAGTCGCGAACATTATGCTTCGGATGTCAACAAAACGGCGGCCCGAAAGACCTGTCCTGTCTTGCAAGGAGACAGTGCCATGCTGATGTCGTGCACAAGAGCCCAGTCCCCCACCCCCACGCCAAGGATGGCACCCTTCGTGCGTTCCCGCTCAAAATATAGGACAGCATTCCCAAGGGTAAGAGTACGCTCGTGCGGGTCTTCGTTTCTGTGCATGGTGTTGACAGCACTCCGCAACTTCTCGTAATCACGGCACTCTACCTGCAGTATTGTCTCTCTTCCTTTCCTTGTGTCGTCCTTATTCAAACCTGACGCCCTCCTTCCAGGCGCTTACTTCATGCCCAACCCGGAAACGACGTCGAGCCGCCCAACGGGTATGGGCCACGTCTTGTCAGGTAGGCTCTTGTCCCTCGTGCCCCATGTTCACGTCTGCCCGATCACCGTGCCTACCCTCTCCTTGTTCTGCACCTGCCCTCGCGGTCGTGCTCGTACTGGCTGTGTCTTGGAATAGAAAAGAGGGGTGTAATCTGCAAGGAAGGGCGGCACATGCCCCACAGTTGAGGTGACGTATCGACCTAGATGGAGCAAGACTACTCATTAGACCAGGTCACCAGCGAGAGAAATAAAGGATAAAAAGGCGGAAGAGGTAGGCAAAGGCGAAAGGTGACATACCATCCGGCCATGCCCCGTTGCAACAGCACTACACTCCGTCCGGGTACGCCCCCATCCCGCCAGGGGCGTCCAAGTAGAAACCGGACAGACGGCAATGTCGTTCCCCACTTTCACATCGTCCATGCGGGGCGTAACAGATGTCCAGTGCCGCACTTACCCATCAATTCAATCGTCGGCAGTGGTATAATTTCCGGCTGGATAGTGCTGCAGGCTGGTACAGATCCGCAAAGCAAGATCGTCGTCCTTGTCCACGGGGCGGGTCGACCGAGAGCCGACACTGGAGAAGAGAAAGTGGGCGTTTCAGCCTAGGAGGACGAAAAGAGAGAAGATGATAGGTGAGCTAGCACCGCAAAATTAAATGGCAAGGATACGTCGGTGTGACTGTTCCAGGATGTGGAAAATCCATAGACATAGAGTGAAGGGACAGAAAGCGAGGAGGCAACGAAAATAGAAATGACAAGAGGGAAGAAAGACGTACCACAAAAAAGATTCATCACACAGCTGCGATCCTCCATCGACGTTGTGGACCAGGCGCAGAAATGGACCTTCGTCACGTCGACCCTACGATTGTGAAACGCGGTTGAACAGACTTTCTATTCCCAGTTAGCACGATTTTGGCTTGGACGTTACAGGCGAACTGGCGGGAGAACATCAGCACCATGTTGGGATCGAGGATCTGGAAGCCGAGGGAAGGCGAACATAGAGGGCAGGATTGACAAAAGAGGGAAATAATGAGGGAAGAAATGGAAAGGAACGTGGACGAGGAGGGAATGAAAAAGTGGGAGGGAATCGAAGAGAAAGGGACCTACCTTGAGCGCTTGAGCTTTGATGTAAATGTCATTGGGGAGGCGGTTTGGAGGTGGTATTTCATGCATCGTATCTGCAAAGGACATAAGATGACGCAGTAACGGGCTGAGCCGGGGATGCGGAACGTACGCTGCGTGCGCGAGCATGGTATTCCAGAGATGTGGTGGCCTGAGTGGGATGGAGATGAGGTAGTGTCTCATCCCGACATACCTTGTCTTTTTCGTCTACAACATGCTCGTTTTCACGGCGACGTCGTATCGATTTTATTGGACGTACGGCAGACTTCGATACAACGATGATTGCGAGAAGCGTTTTTTCGGGACACCAATGTGAGCGTTTTCGAAGGCGATGCTACACGAGAGTCAACTGTATGACATGTGAGCTACGTCTCGCCCATTTTCCTCGATGTTCGTCTAACCAACCTCTGTAGTTCTTCAGGGCGGCACCTCTCGTCAAAATCGGCATTATCATCGGTGCTTTCTGCTTCCAGTAGGTAGCCCAGGACTCGTCTTCATCACCAGCCTCGTCCCGGTGCACGTCATGCTCGCGAACGTCGTCAAATGTCGCGTTTTCAGAAACACGAAACTCGAGCTGATCCACGAGCCACTCGACTACGACACGCTTCGTTGAAGCACCCGGCACAGCTCACGAACAATTGTCATGACAATTGGGATGCTGCTTTCAAGTCAGGAGCGGTCAGGAGTGAATGCGAGGAACGAAGAGCGTGACGACAAGCACCCCTATCATTCTGGTACGGAGTCGATGGACCTGCTCAGGATCCGGAAAGAGACGAATATGATGAACATCATCATCCCACTCTGCTGGGCGACGAGGAGCTGGGAGAGATGCTGCGCAACCCTATTCAGGCGGTTTCAAAGGTTTAATTCTGATACGGCCTGACACCGCTGAAAAATGGTAAGGACCATCCCCCTGCTCCAATGACTCTGTCGTCTGACTTGTTTTCTAGATTCTTGCCTCGGTAACGCCAAGCCGTTGCTCCGTCACTCACGTACCGGCACAACCATTCAGACCTGATTGGAACCCACAAACTAAAATCTGATACCCTCATTTTCTTTCTCCCAATACATCAGTGCGTTCACCTCCGATCTTTAAGTTCCCTTTCTCACAACCAAACTTCGGGTGGCTATCCTGAGGCCGACAGCAGATTCAAGGCAGTTACTTTTAGAAGGCAATTCTCATCTTGTCCCAACCATATACTTCTCGTAATGGAGCCGCAACTCTTCGCTCTTTTGCTGCGTACGTGTACGGCTTAGGGACTGGGATGTCTCTGTCATATGAAGCCATCATGTGTCCTTGAACTCCAGCCTATCCGTTCAACGATGCACCGTCATTCTGTTTATTTCCTGACACCCAATCAAGCGCCATATGGAGTCCGACACTGGTATGGTCTCCCCGAGCCAACTTCCTCGCGGTTTAAGACACGATATGGACAATGATCCAGCCAAAACCTGCTTCCCAAGGAATGGACCCACTATTGCAGCCACACTGATGGTTTGTGGGCGAAAAATGTACAACGCCTCTCAGCGAGCATGAGCGGAATCTGCTATAATTATGCTGGCCGGCCCATCGCTCCGCTCTGCTTACGGGAACTTTCGACGAAACGAGTGTGACCCCTTTGCAGCACTTTCTGATCTCCCCCCCAAATCTCCTGTTGCTGACAGTTCTCTGTGGGCCGCTCAGCCCTCAAAATGATTGATTATGCTGTGGGCGATGACCGATGAGGGTTCATCAGGGATTCTCTTGCTCCAGATCGTTGCGAGACGAGTTGTGCGCATTTTTACAATTTGGCGAACACTTCATACATTTCGTTCCTCCCGTTCTGCCAAGGAGGCGTGAAAGATCCTCATGGGTACTGTGCGTCCTCACAACATTTTTCCACGGGAAATCTGATACCCAGTGCCGCGCAATTCGACTCATAGCGAGCCCCCACATTCAGGGCTAGGTAGCGGATTATTCCCGGTGTGTGTGGCAAACGAGAGCTGTGTGTTACATAAATGCACTGTCGGAATTCAGTCTCGAGGTAGGCGAGAAAAAATGTCGAGCAACACCAGCGCCCCAGACTTGCTCAACCCATTCACTCCCATGGCGTTTCTACCTGCAGAGTTGGCCTTTCAAGTCACTATCTCTGTCTACATCTTCGTCGGTTCGCTGGGTGTAGGTCCTCGTTATCCTATATTCTAGCGGAATCCATATTTCTGACTCGTTGATTGAAAACGCAGGTCCTTGTGTGGGACATCTTGAACAATCTTCAAGAGGACTACAAACTCTTTTTCAAGCACCGTGTCAGGATTCCCACTGTCATATACCTCATATCAAGGTCTGCGCTTTTTTCTGTATTTTAATGCTGATCATTGACGTTTTATCTTGCACAGATTGGCGACGCTCGCTTTTGTCCTCTCAAGCACTATCTATGAAAGTGCGTCTTCCATTTTATCCGCTAATCTCAAACTCACTCACTCTGAACAGCGGCACCTGTGGACATCTCCTGTCGTCTATTTAATAAAGTCGTGGATTGGCTATTCACCCTCTCCGTGTCTTCCACTTCACTCCTCTTCCTCATCCGGATCATCGCAATATTTGACCGCAACAAATGGGTCATTGTCTTCTTTATCTTCATGTGGCTCTCGGTTGTCGCGGGCGTACTCACGTCTACCCAAGGTGTTCTCGGTGCAAAAATAGGACCGACGAGGTACTGTATCAACGTCAGCATGGAGTCGTACATCTCCGCTGGCTCGATCATCCCTCTCGTGAATGACACCTTCGTGTTCCTTGCCATTTCTTGGAAGTTGATGAAGAATTCGGCCATTTCACGCCCGAGGATTGGCAAAATCAAGGCATTCTTCCGCGGTCATTACTTACCAGCATTTTCAAAAGGGCTGTTGCAAGACGGACAGGTCTACTACTTGTAAGTTTGTTCATATCTGAAGCTAGTTTATCCGTGGTCTCTGACACCTCGACAGAACAACGGTCTCCACCAACCTCTCAACGGTTGTCGTATTTTTCCTCAAGACAGTGCCGGTTGTGTACCGAACGATGTTCGTTGTTCCAAACGTCATGCTCATGAACATCATGGCGTGCCGCGTTTTTAGACGCACCAAGTTCGGCCTTTATAGGGAAAAGACCTCAATCAACACAAGCGGCGTCAATTCGAAGAGTAACGACACCATAATTCCACTCTCCTTCATATCGAATTCCCACCCTAATGGAAGATTAGGACGGGGTCGGAGTAACACGATTGGAGGGATCGAAGTCACCAAGACCGTCGAGCAACGCACGGATGGATTGGGGCAGAAGTCACCGGCGTATGGTCCTCATGACGACGTTTCAACTTTTGCTTAACCAAGTGCGTTTGACTCATCCGGCTGATAATTTCGCCTGAGCCCTCTGTCGTTACAATGTATAAACATTCAGTAAACATCACCCACAGACAACCCACAGATCGGAATTATTTCTGTCCAGAATACCCTACGTGATATATTGTTTTGGTCATTTCGAGAAATACTCGTTGGTGCTGCCAGCAGAAGTCCGAAGCCCCGCACCCCGTCACGGAATGTATTTTGCCGATGTTCGACAGCAGTCAATACCGTGATACTAATCGCCCACATTTCGAGTAATTCCCATGTTGGCACCCACACAAAGCGTTACAACATTCTAACGGTCAGATGTCCCAGACAGTGGGCGCTAGGATTCCTAAATAAGCAAGCCCAAGGGACTCAATCTCCTTTCATTGAAACCCCGTAGAGCTCATGCAACCTTAAATACCTACCACGCTGTATACACGCCGCTCAAATATTAAGATATTAGTCGAGGGGTTCGCCTCGCGCAGACTCTCAGAAATGGTGCGAGGCACACCACGTCAGGTGGGTCCACCAACATCTCAATCAACTTCGTGAGTGTCTAGAACTTTGTACGTTGCGTTGATATCGAGATAGACCCAGGGTACACCAAATCAGGAAACCTGTAGGTGCTCAAATGGTGTGTCCGGAAGGCTAACTTTCGTAAGATGGCATGGGTGCGGCTGATTTTGCTGTTCCTGCTCGATCGTTGGGAGGTTCTATCCTTTCATACTGGCCCCAGCCTCCGACAACCAAGGCACTCGGGAGATGTTTTCTTTATCCGATGGGTATAAGATCCGCTCTTCCACAGATAATATTCCAAATCTAGGACAACACGCATAGATCGATTGACATGCGTGGCGGTGGGCTGCGTAGATAGAAGCAGCAGCCCCATGTAAAGCCGCCTACAGTGGACGAACTGAGCCCATGGGCGGTCTGCTGACCCTGACAACCAAGTACACACGGCGACATGGAGAAAATGTGTCTGGAAGTCGTGGTTCGCCTGATATTTAAGTGAGTCCACCTACTGGCAATTTTGGGCCCCTCGGGCAAAAGAAAATGACTTCCAGCTATTCATACATTCCCTTGCTCGCAGGCGGCATCTTTGGCAGTCTTCTGTGGTATGCCATTTCTTCAGGTCGCAGAATGAAGCTTCCTCCGGGACCGAAGCGTCTCCCCATCATCGGAAACGCTCATCAAGTTCCTACTGAGAGCCCTTGGAGAGCATTTTCTGAGTGGGGAAAGAAATATGGTGAGCACGTCCTATACGATAATGACCAGTTCACTCAAGAACCCCTCGATCAGGGGACATTATGCATATTGACATCGTCGGCAAGCCCATCGTTATAATAAACTCAGAGAAAATTGCCAGAGACCTGCTCGTAAAACGTGCAGCAATTTACTCTGATCGGCCGCATTTCGTGAGTAGTCGACCCACCTGCGTCCTCAAGGTGCTCACTGTACAACTTTCTGGCAGGTCATGGCGGGAGAACTGTGAGCCTTCTATCCTTATCGTCCTCTCGCTCTTGACAAGCCGCATTATTTCAGCATCGGATATAGCGCGCCGTTCGCGATGCAATCATACAATGACAATTGGAGACGGCAGCGTCGACTTATCTCTCACGACTTCGCGCAGAACAATACCCCGCGATATCACGGACTTCAGGAGAAGGAAGCCCGAATCCTTGTCCGGAACGTTCTCAAGAATCCGGAATCGCTCGTCTCTCAAGTCAAATTGTACGTCTAACTGACTCTACCTTCATTTCGCTTATCTCACGTCGTCTCTCTAGGAGGATTGGCATAATCATCTTTCGGGTCACATATGGATATTACATCCAATCCGAGAACGATCCTATTTTGACGACACCACTGGAAGCGATGGATAACTTCAGCTATTCGACAACACCGGGCAATTTCTTGGTCGACTTTATCCCCATTTGTGCGTGCGTCCTTCCGTTGCCCTGACGTGCGCATCCTTGACTTCACCTCTAGTGAAATATTTACCACGATGGGCACCTGGGTCGGGCTTTCTAGCCACCGCAGAACGGTGGAGGAAGCTTTTCTATGACTCCACCTATAGGCCCTACACCTGGTGCAAGAAAAACCTGGTTCGCTATCCGATCACTACCCCTGGTTACGCGGGACCCACTGACGTCTCAATCAAGAAACTGGCCAGACACTGTTGCCGAACCTGTGCGCCACAATACTTCAGAACCCGACTCACCAACTGTCAGAGGACGAGGAGACGAAACTAATTTGGGCCGCCTCCAGCGTTCTGGGGGGTGGACTTGACACTGTGATCCTCTCTGCCTCTCGTGTATAAGGGCGACTGACGCCATCTTGCATAGAACATGTCTTCTGCCTTAACATTCTATTTGGCGATGATCCTCAACCCTGGCATTCAAGAGAAGGCACATACTGAGATCGAGGCCGTCGTCGGGAAAGACAGATTACCGACCATCAATGACCGTCCCAATTTGCCGTATGTCAGAAGTATAATCGCTGAAGTACTCCGCTCGAGTCCTGCGATTCCTCTATGTACGTCACTTTCTGTGACAATTCTGCCATCGCACGCTGAGAATTTGAACTTGTAGGCCTTCCCCATTGCACAAGTCAGGACGACATCTACGACGCGCTCCTTATTCCGAAGGGCTCTATGATAATGCCCAATATCTGGTCGGTGTTATAGCATTGTATTCAGAGTCCCGAAACCCATATGACTCCCCACTCATCTAGGCACATGCTTCACGACCCAGAGGTCTACCCCAACCCTATGGAATTCAATCCCGAACGCTTCAATAACCTTGACTCTGAGATGGATAAAGTCAAGGACCTCGTTTTTGGATTCGGCCGCCGTGTCTGCCCCGGAATGCACTTTGCCGAAGGAACTCTCTTTGCCATTGTTTCCACGACGCTTGCGACGTGCAAGATCCTGCCGGGGCTAGATGCGAACGGCAAGGAAGACATCCCTGAATTCGAGTTCACCTCCGGAACGATTGTGTACGTGCGGAACTATGATTGAACTGGTCAATTTCTCATTCGGGCGCTTTCTAGATTCCCCAAGCCGTTCACACTCAGGCTGAAAGTTCGCTCGACTGAGGCATTGAGTCTGCTTGCTGAGGTGTCCACCACCGTAGAGTAAAGGTGATAGAATGCGTCTTGTATGCCACACATTTTACGAAAGGTAACAATGAACCAAGAGAATTTTGGGAACGTCGCGGATCTCGAGTCCTCAAGTGAAACGGTACTCTGGCGGTTGATGGCCTGAGGCTCCTAATATTATTACATGATTACTAGCAAGAAATTCATATCGCAGACTACGTCTCGTTCATCCTCATCCTCAAGTTATTTATCTTCCCTCGGGCCCTCGCGGGAGACATCAGCATCATCCGGCTTTGTAGAGCACAGACATTTATCAGACAAATATTAACGGTGGGTGGGCATTCTTCGACTTACCCCTCAAGAAAGATCCCTCATCGCGAGATTCCCGACATCCAAAGTCCATAATATTTCCCCAGTCAAACAAAGAATCTCTTGAATCCCTCATAACATTCGAGGAAGGCCCGTCGATTATCCAGCGGTCGCATGCCTTCGCTGAACCTGCGATGGGGGCGGGGGATCTCAGGGACGTGTCCGGCGACGATGGTGGGAGTTCCAGCAGGTGGGAACTGTCCCCGCTCAACGCATCAGATGAGTTCAAGGGTGAGAGGGATCTTGAAGAAGCTGGGGGATGTGCCGTGCATGAGTATGCCTGGGATGACCTGTGCCAGAGGTGACCGGTGAGCTTTGGTGCTCGCGGTGTAGGTAAAGGTATGTATATGATTACTTACCTGACTGTCCCGTGGCTCAAGTCCATCCGCCCGCCTCCGCGCGTTGTTGTTCTGGAAGGCGGCTAGAGCCTGTACGACGAGCTGTGCGTGCGGGTTCACATCACCTTTATCCTCATGAACAACGAGGATAATATCGTTGTCATCCCGATCGACGATGCACACGTCCGTCCTCACAGACTTGTCATGTGCTCCCCGCATACGAGCAACCGTAGTGCTTTACGCGTGCGAATGGCTCTTGGGCGATGGATATAACCCAGGGAGATCGAGCTGAGAGAGGAGGTTGTAGGCGTCGTCGGAGACTGCATCGTCGGCGGTGAGGGCTGCGAGGACGTCCGGGTCGACAGAAGGTGCAGGTAAGGGTGTCTCGCCAAAGAATGTCCGAGCATCCTGGAAGGTAATTTTGATGTTGTACGCGTCCAAGTCATTGTCTGTCCATTTGGTACCAGACTTTGCTGAGCGAATGTTGTTGGCCATGGGGCTGGGTCTGAGAGACAAAAAGGGTCTGAAAGACAAAGAGACTCGGACCACTGTCCAATCGGACACGACGACGGGTTCGTCTCGGGCCGGCTTCAGTTTCAACGTCCTCGTCACCCCCGAGGCTGGTTGCAGTGCGCAATTCTGGCAGATTTGCAAATGTTCCACTGCTGTGTGAGACGAAAGTTACGGCTATGGGCGAGCGCTTTGCTCTAGAGTAAAAAAAAGGAGGCGTTGCGAGGCCAGACTGCGCACCGCCAACAAAAACCCCATGTTGCTCTTGACCTAGGTGTCCCACCTCCGCCCCACTCCGTCACCCGTCCTCAACGTCCGACTGGACACATTTGTGGTGAGATTAACATGCATCATACAAATTCTGTTGACTGTTGATACGCAGTGCTCGGGTACCATGAAAATCATACTGGTAAAGGTGTTCCTTCTCTGGTAAAGTATGTCAGGCAGTATGGGATTTCGTCACGCTTGTTGTAGACTTTGCACGGGAGAGGAACAGAGGAGAGACATGACCAGCGGCCGTGCGTTCATGGTGCGTCCTGACGGGTTCTCCTGAAGCCCCGATGTTACGAAGGCTGTTGACGTTCGCGTCATTCGCAATTTACGATGTACCTTGTGCTTGATTATTGCGAGCAGGACGGTGAATAGCACACCCTGGGTGGTACCTAAGATGGGCAGGCCGAATGCACGTCTAGGTGGGAGGAAATAGGGGGTTGGGCGTTGGGAGGTGCGACGAAGGCGCGCAGGAGGCGAGAGGTGGCTATGGTTACTGGACGATGCGAGGACACTGAGATGGGCTTTGACGAGGAGAGTGTGCCGGAGGAGACGGTGGCCAAAGTAAGTGAGCAGAGGTGGATAAGGGGGAAATGGACGGGTGCTAGACGACGCTGAGAATAAGCCGCCGCTGGATGAGGGTATAGTTGAATGAAGGGGAAGGAAAGGCGGGCAGTCCGGACCAAGATGAGTCTGACCTGTCTTCGTTTCATGTCATTCGTTTGGCTGAGTCAATCGTTGCGCTGTAGTATCTTCCTCTCCTTTTTCTCCATCCTCATGATCATCCGGGTCCTCATCATTGCTATTCAACGTCTTCCAGTATTCCTGGCCCTTCTCAACGAGGACCTGGAATGTCACTTCATCAAGTTTGTTCCCATGGGCCCACGTCTCGAATTTCCGGTTCTCAAAGTCGATGAAATACGCCCACTCGCAGAAGAGCGGGTCTTCGAGGAAGTCGACTAGGAACAAATACGTTGGAGTCAGCAACAGCAGACTGTGAATCTAGGTCACCACGACGTACTGCTTTCGGCCAAGTGCTCCAGATCGCCGCTCTGGATCGCGGGTAACGCTGCAGCACCTTGCATCTTGTGCAGGAGGCAGTACCACTCCTCGAGGCTCTGGTTGCTGACTTGGAGGTTGGAGAATCCCAGTTCGGAGTACTTGCGTTGGAGCTCGGGGCTCGGGATCGATTCTTCGTCTACCCACTATTCGTTCGCCATCCATCCATACGCTCCGATTAGCTATGGATTTGAGTGAAGAAGGAAGATTGTGGATCACCGTGATATTGCGAACGAGCCGTGCCATCTTCTCATAGTCTTCCGGTCCTTTGAGACTGAGCAGGAACGCGACGATGTCGTGCCCGAGAGCATCGGGGTAGGAGTCGTAGTGGTTGTAGGCGGCGTGGCGATGAGCACCGATGATGAAGCCTAGGAGTCCACGGGTGCCCATTCAGCCGATGGAGGTGAGGGAATGCAGCGGTTTGTCTGCGATGGATGTCCCAGTCGAGCCTGAGATATGTAAGTACTCTAAACATTTACACGGCAACTTCCGTCGAACTTTCCCACATGAGAGGCAGCATCCTTTCGACCCGGCCTTCATCGCGTCATAGACGCGACTCTTACAACACTACCCTCAACTCCGATACGTCCCACCGTCCCCTCTGTATCCACTCACAAATCAACTAATCAAGTCTGGAGCCTAGGTCCCTTCCCCGTTGTTTTACGGGGCCCGTCCACTATCAACCGTATCCTAAAAGGGGTGAGGCTCCTGCACCTTGCTACCCAACGTTCCTCCCCGACGATCAAACGACCCACAACAGCATCTTCTCATACTATTCTGGTTCTGAGTCCGAATTCTCACCACAGCTGGGCCCTCGTATCTCCTCCCAACGCCTGCTTCACTTCCACGTCTACCAAGGCTATTCGACCCGAAGGGCGGTGTGATCATTCCCAACACCTTGTTCGTTCCGTCTCTTTCTCTCTTCCGTACCCCTTGGTCAAGATTTCATCGATTCAGGCGCGTGCTCCCACAAGAAGACCCACAATCTCCAGGTAAGAGGGCGAGGTGTTGAGGACGCCAAGCTGGTGGTACTGCCAGCCGGCCTTCGGTGAACTAATGGATTTCCCTCATGAGCCTGGGATCTTGCAGCATTCATTTAAAACGTGCGGTGCGTATTTCGTTGAGGACTGTACTTCAAGCTGCATCGTTCATAGAGTAGCTTAGCGCTCAGCGTTCATTTAGGACTCGCACCATGCAACTTCTGAATCTTTTTAGTTTGAGGGTTGGATTATCAGGAATTTGGGAATCTCCACACCATTCTCTGGCTTCTACGTGATGGGGAATACAAGCTTACAGGACGCCAACGACCATGGACAGACGCCGAAGGCGGCAAGGCGGCGCCAGTGGCATTGGAACCACACCGATCTTTCGAGGAGGGGGAAGTCGGATGGAATCGTCTGCATGGCATGTCATCCTGCCGCTCTGATAGCGCAGGCGAATCCTCCGCGACATTCGCGTCTCGGAGGACTCCTTGGGATGGTATCAATGCCATTCGGAACAACAAAACGGCTTGCACTTACTGAAACCCACCGCGCAGCCCATCCACCTCGCTCATGCACACTCCCACTTCAACGGATACCCTCCAATTCGAGGCACAACGTCCTCACCTCAATTGTGGGGCATGTGCTGCCCTTCCTTGCAGATTACACCCCTCATTTCTATTCCAAGACACAGCAGGTACGAGGATGGCCGCGAGGGCATGTACAGAACGAGGAGGGGTAGGCACGGTGATGGGGCAGACGTGAACATGGGGCACAAGGGACAAGAGCCTCCATACCCGACAAGAGGTGGCCCATACCCGTTGGGCAGCTCGACGTCGTTTCCGGGTTGGGCATGAAGTAACCGCCTGGAAGGAGGTTTGAAAGCGGACGAGAGAAAGGAAGAGAGGCAGTACTGCAGGTAGAGTTCAACACCATGCACAGCAACGAAAACCCACACGAGCGTACCTTTACCCTTGAGAATGCTATCTTATATTGTGAGCGGGAACGGGCGAAGGGTGCCGTTCTTGGCATGGGGGTGGGGGAGGTTGGGCTCTAGCAATGCAATAAAATCGTAGTAAGAAGTTAAATGAAATTTCCATAGCTTCGTCAGTCAAAGCCGGACTTGCACAAAATGTGAATGGGGGGATATGTAGCTATACGCAGTACAGAGAAAGTAGATTCCTGACTTCCACACTCGAAATGTAGAAAGAAACAGAACGGGATTCGGAATCTGTGGAAGTGAGTGCTTTGAGTAGCTGGAATGTTCGGACTCATATTTCACCTGTGCCTATCTCTCTAATACGTACACATCACCAAAGCAAAAGCACCTCAGCCGAGCCGCAGGCGGACACACGATTCGGACTCCTGACACGCGTAGCCCAGTCGCAAGTGGCAGCCCCGTAACACCCGTGCACTCGAAGAGTGCCCACGGTATTGGTGCAGCCGCGTTGACCTGCTTGCGAGAACGGCCCTTGGACTTGGTTACACATGCATCCTGGGTCCTGGAGGCGTACGCAGGAGGACTGGGAAGTTACAATTTATGTAAGTGATAAGCGCGGCACGAGCAGCTCGTGCAGTGACAATAAAGCACCACGCCTGCTTCGAGTCAGGCTCTAAAACGGGAACGGGTGCCAGGACTTCAAGGACGGACGCGCTGGCTACAGCCGCTCGACCGCGAGAACTGAGAGTGGGGAACCGTAAGAGCCGGAGGGTCACAAGTCGGCGACCAGCGAACAGGCCGCAGAGCAGACCTTCAGCATTCATGTTGAATTCGGATTCAGGTGTGGTTATGCGATGGAGAGCAGCGATTCGCTGCTGGGAGTTAACCTTGTGTCCGACCATGCCCTTTTTATGTTGCTCTCTGAATACATAGAGTATTGCCACACGATTGATCAGATCTTTCTGTTGCTGCTGCACAATCGGGTCGTGTTTAATTATGCGTGGTAGGGTTCAGTGAAGGCTAGACTGAGCTTACATGCCAAATTCCGTTGTGGCTGCATTGAGGTGATACCTACTCGTGCAGTCCACGTTGTTGATGATGTCTGCGTGCGGGTAGAAGTACTTCAGTATGATATTGAAACGTACGTTCCGCTGTATATGATATACAGTAGGGTCATGACAAGAGTTAAAGTTATTAAGCGTTAAACTGGGATCCTCGGAGGGTCAACAGTTGGTCTGACCACCGGATGGACTCTTGGCCACGGACAACTATCAAAATAGGGTCAACCATTTCATCAACCTTGGCAGTCTAATACAGCCAAACAAGGATATACCCAGCTCTTCACTGGGCCGTCAGTCTGTACCTGACGCAACTGATGATTCAGGAGGCCAACAACACAGTAGAACCGACTGATCTGACTGGCGGAGGTCTGTGAAGCGCAC
>MPNV01000906.1:0-14926 GCA_013376435.1 Cyclocybe cylindracea
TCGTCGACACTGTTCCCTACGCGGGACCGGGTACTATCTCCCCCGACAAGCTCGAGAGGATCTTGCTGGGCGGATTGCACCCCAACATCCGTGCGCTCCGCGTGCCTTAAGCTTCGGGTCATGCCCAATGGACTTGTTCTCAATGTTGTCAATAACGTGTTTGCTCGAAGTTTTGTACTATCCGAAATGAAACTATATTGTCCTGTTGCACATTTTCCTCGCATCTGAACACCTCAGTCGATCATGATGATCTAAAGCATAGGCGTTAGCTCTCTGAATTAAGCGCCCATCAATGATCGTTGATGCTTACATAGCGCGGAAGCTGACGAAGTACCCGAGGGTCTCTTGCCTCCTCAAAGCGGTGCATCTCCAAACTTCTAGGGCTTTTGACAATCTACAGTCAATCCGTCCACCAGTGCTCGATTTTCCAAGAATACAGGATGCATTATTACCCTGCCCTTCTCCGATGCGCATCGTGGCGACCTCACGGCCACAACGAGGCTTACGTTGCTGTGTGCACACCTTCGCCGAAGCAAGGGCTTCACTGATGCACACGTATTAGCTCACAAGTCAGGGTAGCAAATATTCCTTCGGTGGTACCCTTGGAGGTCGAGAAGACGTCGAGTATGAGTTTACTTTAACTTCTGTCACTCGAAGAATGAGGGTCAGCTGCATGTTGCAGACTCACTGATTGACGGGTATGTTCGACTTCTCTCTAAGATGAGCTCGGGCTATCTGGGTAGCAGACACGCCTGGGCGCGAGTCTAGAGAAGATCGGCGAAGATCGACAACAAATTACCTTAAGAGAGATTAGTCTTTGCTAATAATAGTATGAGGCTATTTCGTCTCAAACGCCATCATCACTTCGATTTCAGACGGCCATTATATGTCGACAGCGTTTAAGGTCAAAGTTTCTTACATATCACTACGGAGGGCGAGCTTGGCTGGCGTGAAGAAACAAAGTCATTGCATATTCCGAAGGACGGGTATCCCGCAGCGTCTTGTAGGGCCGGACATGGTTTTGGCAAAATGCAGTTCAGAAGGGATTGCCTTTCCGTCTCACACTCTCCTTACGTCTTGACTATAGACGATTACGGGAATCCACAGGCATTCAAGAGGCCATCTGAAATGCTCTACTTAGCCGTTGTCTTCGGCGGTTTCCTTGTTCCAATTGTTCAGGTGCCCTTCAAATTTTTGTCATGCAATTCGAAATTCTTCTCAGGGCGTTTGGATGTCATAATGGGCCCGTTCTGATTCTGGTTACACGTGAGACCTTCTCGGCTCTGCGAGTCGCCATCAATCTGGCGGCCTCCTTAGAGATGGTCACCCTAGCTTACATATAAGAAAGTGGAAGTGACTTCTTACTGGCGTCCTGGAGATCTTCCTCGGTTCTGCGCACTGCTTTAATCTCACCGTGCAGATGTCTTGGTTTTCCGAAGGGCAGGTTGTGGTTGACTTTTTTGGATTTTATTCCGCAATTTCTGACGTGGTGATTATAAGACGGTGCCAGCGGTGGCTGACAAGATAATTTTATTGACAATCCGTACATCTTCCTTGGATACCAGGAGTATTTAATTCACAAGTACTACCCAGAAAATGGTCTTTTGATTTGACTGGTGTGGTCATGCTTGTGTACTCTACGTTCACTCCTGTGACAAGTGTTAATAAATTTACGCTAGTTCCTCATTTTCCCCTATAGTCGTAAAGGGGTCAATGGTTAATTCAAGCTGTGCTGTTTGTTAATTTCTATGAGTAGATAGAGAAAGGCAAGGCCGGCGAAGGGACATCAAATATTCTATGTTAAGCGCCCATCAAGTCGGATGGATCATGGCAGGAATACGCTGTGATTGGTTGTACAATTTCGGCCGTCTGTGATTGGTCATTCTGTACCACGTGATCATCGGATAATTTGACTGGCTCCCGAATCTTCGCGTCGGCCAAAGGCTATTGGCCGTTCCTTCTCCGACCTCCAAAGGTGCAGTATTCGTTCATTTTCTCCATGCAATGTTCAGAACACTGACGCTTTCAGCGCCGTGCAGAAAAACGGCGCGCTTTTCGAATCGGGGCATACCCATTACACCAGCTCTAACGCCTAAGTCCACCGTCAACATGTTCTCCTCAATGTCCTTCCTCCAACCCCAGCTCAGTGCCTATTCCAATTCAGCTCTGCGTTGTGCCAGGCAAGCACGGACACATATTTCGCGCCATTGTTTGTCGTCGGGCTCGGCCACGACGGTGACGACGTCCTCAACACCACATGTACGCAGGATGCACTCTTCGCCAGCCCACACCATGACAAGGGCAGGCCGGAATACGTCCAATGTGTCGAATCTGTTGTGCCGACAACCACAAATCTCAAATATGTGCAACAGGGAGACATGGAGTAGATGCCGGTGGCCACCCCACCCGCACCTCCGGCCGCAGACGCGGGCTCTACACGGGACTGCTGGTGCGTAGCTTGGGTTTTTCTACTTCGAACCAGCATTCACCTTCGCGCGACCTATCTTTTGTAGTTGTTCGACATGGAGGCATCGATCGGCCAGCACCTGGAACAGGGTGCGTTCTTCCTTTGTGCTTCCTCTCTATTTTCGTAGTTCGTTCATTCATTCGTTCGTTCGTTCTCGATTCGCCTTCGGGCCCCTCGTGCTTCCGATAACCTCTTCATATCCACCTCCTTTCCCCTCGATCTGGCCCCCAGTGTCCCTGCTTCATATCTACACCTTTTTTCATTTGTTTCGTCTGATTACCTCGCGCTCTGACGACACCGACGTCACTGACCTTTGTTCGCTTGTTCACAGGATCAAAGTTCACTTCAAGGACTCTACAGGGAAATTGATCAGGACGGTCGAGGCAAACGAGGGCGATGATATCTTGAGTATAGCGCATGAGTACGATATCGACCTGGAGGGTGCGTGTTTTTGCCCAATTTTCAGATACGAACACGAGCTGACGGAGGTCCGGATCTGCCGTTTTGCTATCTCCTTCTCGATCTTCCACCTTGCTCGATACATTCGCTGGTATCATGCTTCGTTCGTGCCTTCAATCCTTTACACTTCGTCGTTGTTGCTATGCCTCGTTGATCATCCTTCTTCGTGATTCACCTTCCTTCACCCTCCTATCACCTTCCATCGACCTTTCCTTTCCATGCTATCCTCTATCTCGCTCTCCACACCCGCATGCATCTATCACCTCCGATCCCGCCTTCACATGCTTCCTGCCCTTCCCATCACCCAACCTAAACCCAAAAATTCCTCCACTCGCGCCGACTGCCGCCCCGACCTCCTCCGATGCTCCAGGTGCCTGCGAAGGCTCCGTCGCGTGCTCGACGTGCCACGTCATCCTCCCAGAGGAGTACTACGACCTCCTGCCCGAGCCGGACGACGACGAGAACGACATGCTCGACATGGCGTTTGGGCTCACGGACACGAGCCGCCTGGGGTGTCAGGTGAAGCTGACGCGAGAACTTGATGGGATAACGTGTACGCTGCCGTCGGCGACGCGGAATATGTTCGTGGATGGTGAGTTATGCTCTGCTTGATATCGATTTGGTATTTTTGTGGAGATGCGCTGACGGTCGTTTTCAGGGAAGAAGCCGACGCCTCATTAGATACTGACTTTGTTAGATTATTCGTCATCTATTTGCTATCCCACCTCAGCTAATTCAACACATCATTCGTCGCACCGTTGTCCTTTCACTGAGTTGGTTCGATGCCTGCCGACATCACGCGCCATTCATATTCACAAATTCGGGCGTCTTGAATACTGAGAGCATTGGCGAAACGGAGCTTGGAAGAACCGAGACTCAAGAAGCTAACACCAAATTTCTTGGTCGTACTCCACAACATAACCCATGCAGGATGTCTTTCTTTCCCAATTCATCAAGACCTTGCGTGAAACTTTCAAGCAAGGTAATGAAAGTATCGAATTCAGGTTTCTTTCGCAGCCTGTGCATCCTCCGACACCGTGGACCGACTTTCTTGTCGACGACGATGCATTTGCGATCTTAAGAGCTATCTAGCTGATGTTTTTCATATCTCATCCCCTCGATGTGACTCGAATACTTGAGTATATGCGGTCTATCTTTGATGCATGGTTGGTATATGCGCGGGGTGAGGACGATAACACCTGTCAGAGTCTAGTGCAGGTGTTTTCTAGTCTTACCTGACGTCCAGCACGCAGAATGGTGCCCTATTATCCACGGATTGACCTTATTGACGGCCTGGCAGCTTTCATTGGCTTGCTATCGGAATCTGAGCAATGCCCCGAGCATGTACCAACATGACTACGCGTACGCAATGCGAAATATTTTTACGTCTGACTTTCTAGATATCGATACAATCTCCAAGAACCTCCAGCGAGTCACTTGGAAGAGCGCCGTGCTTTGGAATAAAACATGGAAAAATTTGCCCCTATCCTTTCGAAGTAATTCCTTCCTTATCAGGCCAGCCTCGATCGTCGTCA
Organism: Cyclocybe cylindracea; assembly: GCA_013376435.1. NCBI lineage: Eukaryota > Fungi > Basidiomycota > Agaricomycetes > Agaricales > Hemipholiotaceae > Cyclocybe > Cyclocybe cylindracea. The sequence continues at coordinate 4,462 of MPNV01000906.1, forward strand.
CTTGCGCCTAAACCTTTCTTTGTTTCCGACCACCATGACCCTCCGTCATCAATGGCAACCTTACGCACGGAGAACCCGAACAAGAGCCCCAGTCTGAACCATTCCGCGATTCGAATAGGACGACAATCCGCCACGAAGCCTGCGATGCATGATGCATGATGATGCAGTTCTTCATGCCTAGCTATCCACTGATGGGGCTTTGCGAAACCAGTACCTCAGCCTGCAGGCATCAAAGCCCTGCTTCTCAGCATACACAGTGCTCTGTAGGCTTCAGGCCGAGGTACAGGCCGATGATGGATCTCCCCGATACCGATACCGATACCGAGAACCATGCTGGCAACAACGGTAGGGCAAGGCCGGGCTCGTGGGCGGCAGAGGGACGGGACGACGTTCCTGGCGATGGCGGATATGGCACACCGTTCCATTTTGCTATTTTGCCCACAACGCGATTACCCATCTGCCGCTCCGTGACCCTCGCATGCCTCGCGCCTCCTCAACAGCCCAAGCGGGCGTGGGTGATAATAAGCTTCTCGCTTTTCTCCTTTCCCTCTTTCATTGTACGCTTTTGGACCCTGGCTGGACGTCTTGGTCTTGGATCTCGGACCCAAGCCTTGGACCCACTGCTGACAAGACGCCCCCTCTTGATCACCCGTTCGGGTTGTTGACGTTGCTCGCTCCGCCCCTAGCTCGGTGAAAAGCGAAGAATAAGAACCTCGCTGCGTGCATTCATCTTACACTTTTTCTTTCTTTCCTCCTTCTTCCATATACCCCCGAACGTGCTTCCCTCCTTCCCTTCCTCTTCGCTCGACCTCTTTCTCTCCCCGAGTCGCGCAGAAAATGCCGTATGTTTCCTCGTCGCGCGGTTCATCGCGCGCATGGGAGGCACCTACGGTATGCCTTCGTTTCGTTATTCTGATTTATGTCACCCCATCACTTATCCTTTTTTACTCTTCTATCCAGCATGTCGTGCCCATCGCTGACTGGTCGAAGACACCCGCGAACGCTGGCATATACTCGCATTACGAAGGTACGGCAACACTATTACGTGTCACGAGCTTCCCCCGCCTGACGGCGAGCGTTATCAGCGCCCTCTCCTCCCCGCACCCCCCACCGTTCGAAGACCACGAGTAGTCGAAAACCCCTACGTTCCTCCCCTCTGGCCGGCCCAGCATTATCAAACCACAGCGAGGCGTTCATCGAGCTGGAGGATACCCCCAATGACGATACCCATATCAGCACGTCTGAGCATTCTTCTGAGGCGGCCAGGGGAAGGAACGTGCATGACGGCGAAAGCTTCCCTGTGCCTGCGCCACCACGGTCGGCCCACCTACGCGCGCGGTCCTCACAGGGGCCTGCGCGGACCAGCTCCGCCGAAGCCACGGGTTACCCCTCCGCTTCACGGGCAAGTTCATCGACCCTCCGGCATTACCACTCCTACCATGCGTCGACGCCCACATCCACATCCGCAATGCACAACATCGCTGGCAATGGACATGCCAAGCGCCGCCGCCCGTTGCTGGATGCACCCACGGACTCTATGACCAACAACCTGTTACGCCCGCCTTCCGCAATGCATCCGCCCACCGATAAGGCACACACGCGCCATCCTGACCGTGTGGCGCGAAGTTCCGACGGAGCCAAGAGGAGTAAGGACATTACCGGACTTGGAAGTGCTCAAGACGCCCGCGGCGCTCGGTATTCGTCTGCACCTTTCTCCTCCTCGTCTTCGTCGTCTTCAAATCTCTCAGCCTCCACCTGGCGACGCCGAGTATCCACGGTTCTAGAAGTGGATGGGGAAGATCACGATACCGACACCCCTGCGAACTTAACACCTGATGTGGGCACGGGCGTTAGCGCCCACCCCCACCCGAACGCCAAGCGCACCCGCCCGGTGCCCACAGACAACTCGTGGTACACTGCTAACGCGTACGACGTCACGCCCAAGTTCACGCGTCTGGGGCTCGCAGGGCCAGGTGTGGTGTTGCCTGTATCGGCGCGGGCACATCGGAAGCAGCAACAGCAACAGTCCAATTCATCCGCTTCGAACGTAGATAAGGAGAAGGAGAAGCGAGCGTCGATAGCGAGCTTCCAGCTCACCAGAAGAAGCAGCACCGTCTCGAGTTTGGCATCGACTTCGACTTCGACTTCTACTCGAGATGGGATAGGATCAGCGTGGTTGGAAGCTCCATCCCCTAGCGCACATTCGTCGAGTTCGAGTCCCAGCCCCACCCCAACGTGTTCCAGTCCTGCATCCTCAGTTTCGAGTCTGCCGCTCACGATCATGACGCCGAAATCCGCCGCATCTTCTCAGGCGACGAGTTTGGTCGGCTCCTCGCGTACATCTATCGAGGAGATAGAGCCCGGAACTGCAAAGTTGGATAACAACTCAACATCACATCAGGATTCACGGATTTTTGCACTGAAGAAGCGACAATCGGTGTCCCTGTTGTCGGGGATGGCAAGCTGGCGCCGATCAACGCCAACTGTGGACGAATTCGCATGGAGCGAACAGCACGAGGCTGATTGGGCGTTGATCGAGAAGGCCCAGCCGATTTCCCTCAACCCACTGGAATCAGAGAAGGGGAACCTCCCTCACGCCTCACTGAACGTTGCTGTTACCGTCGAGGTCCATCTCGACCCAGCCCCGTCAGACGAGTGCAGTGCGAGCGCTGAGAGCGAAACCGAAAGCCGGAAGAGTGTGTTCGAGGGTGGGGATTCTGGGCAGTATGTGGATCCTCAAGTGACGAAATTGGCGCTTAGGAGGGAGAAGAATGTAGGTGTTTCGACGGTGAAGAGGTGTGGTTCGGTGCGGCGCTTTTGGAAGGCTTTGGTGGGCGCCGGCCCTGGCAGTTTGAATCATCATCCCGTTGCGCGTGGAGAGGTGATGAGGGAGTAATATAAAGGTGAACGAACACCACGGATGGTTTGGTGGAACGTTCATGAGCTCCAGGAGTGGTTTCTTTTCGGACTATTCATCCATACGCTCTTTACCAGTTTTTTTCCTAGACCTTCTTTTGTACATCGAGAAATTGTGACGTTGTATGCCCATTACGTATAGAGGCATTCCTTGGCGACAAATCCAATTAGCGCCGGTGAGGACCACGTGGGTCGCTCGTCGCCAAGGCTAGATACCGGCCAGACCGAAGGGATCGGTTAGACTGGCGCTTAATCCCAATGAAAGTCGGGGAATGACAAGAATTAATCAGTACGGCATTATGTTTTGCGTACAAGTTCGTAGCTATCGGCAATACAAAAGTCGAGAAATTGGAACGTAAGATTATTAGGCCATGTCATGGAAGTCAGGGTTCGTCTTGGTGGTCTCTGGTGGCATCCTTTCGGTCAAATTTGTCATGCGTATTTCGAGCTGTGAGGTAGGGTGCTAATTGAGAAGATTTAAGGAGGGCGATTGCGTTAATTTCATATTTGAACTCACCCTTGTGGTTGCCCCGTTGTATGTCCCACTGAGGGACATCTCCGCGAAGCCAGTTGAACGAAGGATGCTTCGTGCGTTGAGGCTGAACAAATCCTTGTGAGATATAGCGTCCATAATCCCATCTCTCACACTTACGAGGCATATAGCGAGTTGGAGAACACTAGAACGAGATGACGTTAAAGTGAGACGATAACCAGATGAAAACAAGACCTACTTCGCGCAAGGAACATAAAGAAACCCAACCAAACGACTGCGCCATGAGGGCTTAGGTTATATTCTGCAGTTAACAGACGTTGGTATTTTTACTTACAGTTGTGAGGCATGGCGAGGAACTGGTCCGAATCCGTCATAATCTCTCGCGAGAGAAGGAAAATGAACGTACACAAATGAGCATAACCAGGCCAGTCAAACTCGTCATCAGACCCGTTTCTGTAGGTTATCTTTCGATGACAGCCCAAATGTTGTAGACAAGACCACCTACGGATCGTCCAAGCAATGATCTTGTCTATCATCGTCACAGTCCTTTTAAGACAACCACTTGAGCAACGAAATCAAAGAGCACAGCGAGAAGTCGTACTTTTCATGCGACGTCGACCTTTGTGCCCTGAGATAAAAACATAGCGCGGCGGCGACGATTATATCTGTAGCAGCACCCATTGCCAACACAGTTGTCAGCAGCCACTTCCAGTCTTCTTGGTACTGCTCGAGAGTGGTCATTCGGAAGGCCTCCGCAGAGGCGACCAAGCTCATGCTGAATCGGACCACTGACAGAGTCCAACACACTATCGGAATCAGAAGTCTTCCGCTGATGACTCTTACACGCTCGGCGAAGAAAGCCTAAAATAACGAGTGAGAAAGGTAGACCTTCGAAGGAAGGTACAAGCCGTGCACCTGAACGATCGGTACGATGAAGCCGCTGAAAATGATAGTCAAGTACAGCGTCGAGGGTGGTTTAATCAGAGCTCTCGGGTCCCCATACGAGCTGATCGTAAAGAAGTAGAGGGAATGGCAAATGGATATGCAGTGTGCGAGTTCCAAAATCCTGCGGTTAGACAGACTGTTATCAGACTTCGACGGCTTTGACGTTCGGACGACAGTTTCTCCTACCATACCACGGCGACCTACAAGGAATTATGTATGCATTATTTATCGATCTGGGTCGTCACTTCCGAATGGACTCACCAAAACCTTTAACCGAACCTTGTCGTCAGGAAAGTTGGAGTAGTAAATGTAAGCCTGGACAGTGGCAATGCCAAAGAGGAAGACGGAAATGAGGACTCCGACAGACAGAGCGCCTAACGTTCCATTAACGTCGAGAGCTGCACCTGCAGCGATGGCCATGAGGGATCGATGAAGTGTAGAAGCCGCTTCCTCGCATTTAACAAACACAGCTCGACACCCTACTGGCTGGCACTGACTTCCGGGGAGACCGTGGCGCTTGACTCACGGGACACTCCACGATGTTCGATCTTCGGGGTGTTGTGATGTTCTTGTTGTATCCTGAGCTTCGGTGAAGTGAAGGTCCAAGGAAGATTGCTGTAACCCGTCGTTTCAGGCTAATTTAAGGATGCAGAAGAATACGCAAGTCCGCTCACCGGAGATATGGCTGACAGCGCTACAATGCAGTGTTCAGCGCAGTTGAGCTATTAAAAAGCACAGAAATGGAGTACCGTCGGGCAATAGAGTGCAGATAAATTCGCGCCTCGTCCCTAATTTAGCATGGAGATATATTATATACCACCAGCCTTAAGCAGGGTCATCAAAATTCAAACACAATGTGGCGCATTCGCTCATTTACGGACGCCTGGGGGAATGATGCGTTGGGACAACCTGAATGTTCATCCCGACGCTGGGGGGCCGGAAGAACCGCCATTATCCCTTCAACTTCGGTTAGTCGATTGGTGCCCTAGGTTCTTCGCAATCTGTATGCATTCCACAAAGGCGAAACTGATCGCAACCAATCCCCCGACGCTAATGATAGAATGGTAAGAGATATCTTCTACCTGATTGGTACTTGAGACTGCAGGAGGAGACATCCATTCACTGTATTCACGTTCCGTAAGTCACGGTGACAACTGGTGTACATGTATAAAAAACTTTGACTTTGTCAGACACCAACTTCTGCGATCTGCTTGGCGCTCACCTGGCTCCAAACACGCCTTGCGCGAAGCAAGGGGTGCGGATTTTGCTCCTGATGTCGCGGAGAGAAGCCACCTCAGACGCCTCCTAACTTTCTCTAGTCTTGCGGTCCTGTCGAAGGAGAACTTGAAGGCGACATGTGCAGTGTTTGTCAACGCTCCAGGCGCTCCATTCCCGCAAAATATTTTTAGGGATTGTTCATCAACCGTTGTATCAGAGAAGGTGCTATTTCGACGTGCCCGTACAGATAACAGGTCTTCCCAAGTCTCACCGGCCCTTCGGGGAAGGCGGTGGATATAAGATGGCTTTACTCTCGATGCGTCGAGGATAGAACAATAATAAATAACCAAAAAACGATGCGTCTGACATAGTGACCGCGTTATGATACACTCGACAACGAGACAACTTGAACATAGGGAGGTTAAGCATCAGCCGCGATGTCTTGCATGAGGAGCGCGAGCGCTTCCTGCGAGCGCGTCTTGATAGAGTATTGGAAAGGTTTGACATGGCTGCGACAGGACAATCAGCATCAGCGCCAACGCCAATCTTGGAGTTCTGGCAAAAAAAAATATGCGTACCTAACGATGGCCGTGGTGAACGCTATCTCAGGCTCGATCGTGCGGCCGTCCTTGTCCACAGGCTTCGAGATGTCGAGCACCGCCAGCGTGGTCACCATCTGCATGAAGATGGACGCCTCAGCGACATGCTGCCCTGGACACACACGCCGCCCGAAGCCAAACACCAGCTCGCGAGGGTCACGCTGCACGCTGTGGCCGTTTCCACCCTTCCTCAGGAAACGGTCGGGATTGAAGGTGAACGGGTCGGGGTACTGCTCGGCGTCGTGCGTCATCGCCCAGATGTTCGCGATGATGGTCGTCTTTGCTGGGATAAAGTAGCCGTTATAGACGTCGTCAGCAGCGGTGCAGTGGAAGAGGCCTATTGGGGTGGAAGGCGTCCAACGGAATACTTCCTGCATGAGGGCGTCAATGTAGGGCATTGATGCCCGGTCCTGCATCATGGGGAGCCGTCGCTCTTTGGAGATGATGGAATCGACCTCTGCTTGCGCCCGTTTCTGGATGTCCGGGTAGAGAATCATGAGGAAGTAGAAAGCCTTGACGGCGGCCACGGTCTGTGAAGGAGGAGTGTTCATGATGCGTGTATTTTCCGAGATACAGAACGACTTACTGTGTCGGCTCCGGCTGCGTAGATGGCCCCTCCTGTGAATAACACGATTTCATCATGTTCAGCTTCAGATACTTGTGGATCCCTAGATTCGAGGAGACGCGAAGTGAACGAAGGTTCGGCTGTTCCAGCAGCCTAGCCAAAGAATATCAGACTTCAGCTGGAGAGAAGACGAGGGGAATCTCTTACCATTTGGGACTTGACCCACTCATGGGGCTCTAATAATTGCGTGTATAGTTGTTCACTCCAAACCTTCGCCTGCCTCTTGAAACCAGCACCCGGGAACCAATCCGGAAGGTACTTGACTGATAGGGATCAGAAGTGGCGCGCTTTAAGTAAAGAATAGCTCACGAGCAGGGATGGAATCAACGAGCCACTTTCCAGGAGCCGAGGCTAGCGAACCGACCCTCATACTTTCTTCCGCCATATCGATGAAGTAGTCCTTTTCCTTGTCAACGATGTAGCCATAGGCAATCTTCATGGTCGCAGCTGCTGCATTTCTTGGTTACCCAAGAGTGAGCGGGAGACAGAATGAGACACAGATTATAACAAGTTACCTGCGAAGATGCTCTACTAAATTCTGAGGCGTTTTGTTGATATTTGCGACCATGACACGGGCCTCCTTCTGTAGTATAGGCCAGTGGGATCGAGTGGCATTTGGGTTGAAGGAAGAGTGCATGTATCTCCGGTAGGTCTTGAACCTCTCGTTGTACGAGCTATGTGTCGTTTGTATGAAACATGACTTAAGATCAACGTTTAACCCACATACATATGAAAGATACTCTTCTCTCTCTTCATGAGCTCTCCTCCCATCGCCGGAAACGGTCTATCGGAGTAAATTGCCGACTTCTTTCCAAGTAGATCCTCTGCCACAGCTGCAGAATTGATCACGACTATTCTCCTTCCCAGAACATGAAATGAGATTAAGCCAATATTTCCTATACATTCTGGACGTAAGACCTGAATAGCTGCGAGAGAGATGATGCGGCATACCATACTTTCTCCCCCATTCTGCGTAGGTCTTCCAGAACTCTGTCTTTGGGTGCTCTTTCGCAACACCGAGGATGGGTAGACCTTTGGGTCCGGGAGGGAGCCTCTGTCGATTACGACGAGAATGAAAATAGAAAGCAACTAGAAGCACGACAACGACAACCACGGTAGTGGACATATCTCGTTAAGTAGAGTGACTTCAGACAACAGTAGATAAAGTCAAGTAAGAGCGAGTTGCCACTGTTGCTCGTGACTTGCCAAGGTGGGCTTGATTCCGTTACACCAGGAAGGAAGGCAGGAAGGAAGGAAGTGTATTAGCCGGCGCGCGGTCCCTATACAGAAACAGCCAGCCCAGGTGTGCCGAAAAGTGTGTCTAAGTACATACGTCAAAAGCACATACTTCCTTTCTATCTACCCTGGGAAGTTCAAGAATCACTTTACCAGTGTGAATTTGTAAAACCCCGGCTATGATTAGACAGAGATCGCAAACAAGATGGACAGATTTTGTTGGCGTTGGCACCCACTCTAAGCGAACATTCAAAGCCAATTATAGTACGGGGCACTATAGCGGCTGAGACGAGTAGAGGTAGAATTGTAAGAATCCTCGCACGAAGTCTCTGCCGTTTGGGAAGCAAACGACTGAGGAGAGACGACACGAGCCCGTAGATTAAACACATAGTAAGTACATCGTCTGTAAAGTAGTACCCGAAAAGAGCAAATAAAACAGCATGCAATGGGAATGAATGTCTAAGGGATAAAATCCCAGGAAGTGCACAATGAGAAATTGGGCAGGTGAACAAATTAATGCAAGGCGATGCAACATGGAGAGTGAACGAACTAATCATCTGCGACCGTTAGTGGCGCCGTGCCCTTCCGTCAATGTAGGGGTGTACGGCCCCGCCCCGTGGAGCTAGCGAGGCCTGCAAAAGAAAGCCTGAGATTTCGTGGGCAAGGTCTACAGGAAATACATGCAGCGGAACAACAAAAATTACGATTGCTACGAGATATACCTGTGAAAACTCAGAAAAGGGAGAGGCTCATGGTCGGTGACAAAAAATTCCGGAACGAAATGGCTATAACTGTGAAGAACCAGTGAGCGACACGAGGAGAGTAGTATCAGGAGCGTCCCCAGAGAACCGGTGAGCGACGCGAGGAGAGCAGTGGCTCGATGATTCTTGGGTGTGCGATTATATGGTAGAGCGGGACTCGCTACACAAAGGGAAATTGCATCACAAACAAGGGCAAGCCTTGTTCGTGTGCGAACAGATTGGCGGAGCCTTCTGGAACGGGGACGTGGAGTCCATGCATGCGCGCTGAGCGTACGCGTCCTGGTTAGCTGTAAGCACGGGGCGTGACGGGAATTCTGACGTACCTCAGGGATTAGTACTTAGTACTTAGTGCCTAGCCTTGAATAGACCGACATTTATCTGTACCAACTCGAAGAGACAGATATTGATCATACTTGTGGCGCAATTGCGGCGCTAGAGGTGCGGGCGCCAAAATGGAGGGCTCGGCTCAGGCTTGTCGTTCGTATTCCAGCAGGCACCCATTAACCCACATACTAGAGACCATTTGAGGAAATAAAATGAATTAAGCTGTGCAATTTTGTTCGAGTAGTCGCAATTACCAGAGACTGTTCTTTCGGTCTAGCGGAGAAAGTTGGGAAGGGCATAGAGTGACGTGACGTGTGACATTCGCAGGAAAAAAAAACGCTAGCTCGGCCATGAACTTCGTGTATTGCAGTCCTTGAGACACTGCCATCTCGTTCTTACGTTCTACGCGAAAGACCAAAGAAGGTCTCTGGATTCGCCCATTTGGAGCCAGTTGATCACGATGTCGACGCTGCACCTTAAACCTTCTCTCGGCGCCACCCAGCACCTCGCGGACTCGCAGCCCCACAATGACATGGTTACACGACTTTTGTTTCGCGCAGAATTCGGATGATGAAGAGAAAATCACGCATCGGGCCTAGGGGTATCTCGAGCAACTCCCGTCCTTAGTACTCCTTACCGAGCCCGACATCGACAGCGCCAGTGGTGTGAGTAACTATGCTCGATGATGCAGTCGTGGCCGTGGCCGATGCTGATTAGAAGAATCCGCAGATTGCTCGAAGCAAGCTATCACCGTGCATTTCTTGCGAGAAATTCGGTCGCTTGATACCCCTGGAGCTCAGGAGACCATAACGCTTCTCTCGCTGATCCTAGCCGTCAACACACTTGCTCATTTGTGGGCTGGAATTGTTACCTTTGGGGTCTGAGGTACATATGTCCCTACACAGTACCTGGAGCCTACACCTCTTACATCGAGATTGTAGCCTTGTCTTCGACACCTCTGTCGGCTGAATAGTTCCAACTAGTCAAGCCTCTATCCACCCGTCCCGTAGGAGTCCATTCTAGGTTCATCGCCATACTTCTCAATTTCAGCGCCTGATTGGCAGTCGTGAAATCATTCATCGACAACGTCGAGCTCGGTTCACACAAACCGTACCATATCTTGCTGGCGTGCCTTTCATTCTAGTTTTAGGCCCGTCCTCCTCATGGATTGTACCCTACGACATGCCTCTTTTGCCTCTCCGTTCTCATCCTACTACGTCTACGCGTCGCGTCCAACTCTGTAGGTTGGGTCCATGAAGCTGCAGTCGAAATTTTCGCGCTCGGATCAGGCATGGAACGCTTCTCAGAGCTAAAGTACAAGGGGCGGGTGACGCGTCGAGAGGCGTTT
>MPNV01003620.1:0-34727 GCA_013376435.1 Cyclocybe cylindracea
CAAAAGATACTTTGGATGCCTCCTCCATTTTGAATGGACCCTCGGCTGCTGCTCTAGCAGGCAAGCAGGCAACCTTCAAGTCCTCTGGGTATGCTTGGGTTGACGACACCCTCTCGGAAGCGGAATTGGACCTGATCTGTGGCACCTATTTAGTTCCAATGTCCAATGGTAGGACCTCTCCAATCTTTGTGCTTGCTTGTCATTTTTTTTTACCATCTTGTAGGACCCGCATTAGTCTCCTGGTTCCCCCGACCAAATGCATGGGCCAGCTCTGGCTTGGACATCCACCAGTGGAATGTCGAATGTGAAGATTGGTTCGTTCAGTGTCGCAAGGAGATCACCGAGGATAAAGCACAACCGAAGCATTCAAATGCCTGGCGCAAGGATTTACGGTTCACGCAGTCAGCACCAGAACTAATTCGCAAGATGGACGCAGCTAGCCTTGGTCTTCTCGAGTCGTCCTTCGCTGACTCACTTCTGTTTGCGCCCCCCTCTCCGGTACAATAATTCATTATTTGTGTATAGTAAACCTCCTCTATCTGTAATGTAAACATAATTTTTGTTCCAGTCTGAATGGTGGAAACGTGGGTGAGGAATGCCACTCTGCCCGCTCAATATGTCCATGTCACGTGGGAGGCGGGCGGTAGGCGGGCAGTAAGCGAGCGATCAGCAGGCGATCAGCGGGCGATCAGTAAAGAAATTCCCTCTACTTTTTGTGGAGGACCACGTGGAGCTTGAATGTTAGACATAGGTCTCGACTTTAAGTAAAGGTTTCTTTTATATGTACCTGCCTATTTTGGCTGGCAAGACGTATATAGATTATTTCTTTACTTAAAATACAAAAAAAAAAATCCTCGAAGAGCTCCATTTTGAGTGTAAGCTCCCATATAAAGGGCCTTTACACAAGGATCTCTACTTTTTATGGAAACTTTTGGTCCAACGTGAATCACTACTTTGAGTAGAACATATTCTTCCACGAAGTTTACCATATTTAGTAGAAAGCATTGTTCCACGAGGGTTTCTATATCAAATCGAAGTCCTCGTGGCGCAATCTCGTATAAATGGCCTTTCTACGTTGAAACCCCCAACGTGTTAGTACTTCTTGAAGAAGACAGGGAAAATGTACTGCCTACTCCACAGCGAAGCTGCTATTACAATAGTGAAGGGTCTTCTCCCTTTTCTCTGCGAGCTGACCATTGAAGATCGACAGGTTCTCTTCCCAATTATCCACTCGTCCGGGCACCCTGCTTATGCCTTCACCAAAGCTGACTGCACCAACGTCTTAGTGAACCTGGCTCTCCATCATTCATGAAGACTCTTTGTCCCATAGGTTTAGAATCGTGTGGGCACTATGGCTTACGGCTATACCTCCACTGGTCCACAATTACGTCTCCGAGGGACAGGTAGCTCCCTGTGTCATGACGGATTTATTCCTCCTAGCTATCGTCAACGGTTACTCTCTGTCTGAATCGCCCTATGGGTGCCACTCCCGCGTCCAAAACGACGATCCATCACAGAAAGACGACAAAGGTCCGACAGAGGCCGAATGGAGTCGACGTCTGGCGGCTGCCTCGTATTACCGATACGTGATCGCCCTTCAAACCTCTGCAGCATCACCGGCTGGTTTCAGCACGAGGATAGGCAGAATTCTCGCGGAATAATTATTGAACAGTGAGGTATGGCACTTCATGAAAACTCTTGGGTGCCTCTTGCGCGGCGAGTCAAGAACCAGCCCGAGGGGCACGGTTGATTCATACCATTTTCCCTAACCTAGCTCTGAATATGGAAGTTATCCCGGAAGGGAGGACGAAACCCGAACCGAGAACGCCTTGGAGCATTTTCCTTGATCCACTAGCCGAACACGTGGAGTCAAACAGGATATCGAACTCAACGCTCTTGGGCGTCGAGGAGCCGGTCGCCCATGTACCGTATTCCTGAATGTATTAGACCTTTGCGAAAGATATAATCTTTCTTCTGAGGTCCAGAGAAAAGAGTTGTGCTCTTAAACTGTGCCTCCAATCTGATCTCCCGGATTTCTTGCTGTTTAATCTTTTGATGGATGGTCGATGTCCCTAATCGGTATTGGCATTAATTTTTCGTGCCGTTATTAGGGCCACAAACATCACTTATCATACACCAGATCAGCGTGAGATATTGAACGGAGCTGGAGCGGCTTCGTCCTCTGAGTGATAGCAAACGATACGAGACACCAAAATATAATACAGATTTATACGTGCCGGCGATGTGTGAAGGTGGAGAAGAATATTTAAGGCATCGCAGATATGCTGACACAGCCTTCGCTGAGTTTAAATTGGTGTGAGTCCTTTATCTCATCAGCTCAATCTCCACCCCACTCGTGCCTAACGCGCAGCTTATTCCAACGAAAGGAGAATCGCCACAGTCCTCGTCTATTTACACCCATTACCCACGTTTTAGTGATTAGCCCCATTCGAGCACACATACGCAAGAGGCATTGGCGTGCATCGACTCCTATTTTCGCTTGTAGCGTGATCAAATTAAGCGCCGGTAAGCGCCGGCAGACGTGTGATACCCGGCTATGCGCCCACAGCTGGCTTTGCTTACGCGTCCATGCCAGTGGGCCAGTAGAGCAATGCCGATGCCTTCCCACCCGATGCGGCAAATATCAACCCCAGCATATATATCCGAGTTCGAGAAGGTGCGCGACAGCGCTCACCAGCAGCAGTGGCAGACCTTCCAGGTCAAGGAAAACAATGGCAATGGGCATCGGATCAGAAATGGAATATACTCGCGATGCGGTCAGCCTGATGCTTCACGCTGGGAGTCGCTGACTTTCTTTCACACTCGGTTTTCTCTATGGCAGGGAAGCCCTCAAGTACCCATAAAAGGACTAGCCTCGCCCTGGATGACTCACGTAGCATATTTCCCCTTCCCTAATCCACTTGATCATCCGAGCGTGTTGGCTTTCGAAGTACTGATCAGGATAGTTCACTCGGTACTTGGCTTGAAGGACAAGAAATGAGAAGCCTCAGAGCGAATCTTATTCCATAATCAGTTGCCTCTTTCACGACCTAGCGGCGTGCTCCTTCGAGATCTTGACAGTTAAAGCGTGTTGAATTGAAAAAATTGCTACTTTGCTTAGTGTTTTCTACCTATACAATCGACTGTCATTTGTATCTAGTAGGTCTGTCTAGGGAGACTATTTTCTCCCCACTGTGGGAGGCGATAAGACATCGAGACGCACCTGCCAAACCGTCGTTCCGACTCCGATTCTACCCGGTACGAAGCCTTGTGTGACTTAGTTATCCGTGGACCGCGTATGCAGCGCTAAACCTCTGTCTGAATTCCATTCCAAAACCAGTTTTATTCAGTACAATAACCGACTTCACTTTGGGGGCGGCAATCGTCGATGGGCTTGAGATTCACAAGAGAACTTGACCTGTTCACGCGTCCTCAGATTCAGGGCCGGCGACTTGATGACGCCGGTCTGACGCACATCGCTGACACTTCCATGTGCCTCGCTTGAATCGCGCTCATTATACGCGAACTGGCTGTTAATTGTCGGACGGAGAGCACCACAGTGTCCTCAGACGCAGGGCGTGAAATTTGGCAATCCTTTACAAGACCCGATAACCCGGAACGAACTCACCCCTGACGATGGACGTCGGCAATTGCCCGCTGTCCAATTGGTGATCCCTTCGTCTCAAAAAAAAGCTTCAGGGGTGGAAGGTGCTGCGCGGCGTGTTCTACGAGGATACACGCATTGACATATGCAACATGTTAAGATTGTCCATCTCTCGTTCTCTTATCATCCGTTCCCTCTCATCGTCCTCTAAACACATTACCCCATCCTGTCCCACTTAGTCTAATAGAGACTCTGTTCCTTATGTAGTTAACTGGGCCTTGGCCTGGCGTGCGACCCTAGTCTGATCCCGAAATCGGAGGCGCATTGGGAGGCACTTTGGAAGGTGCGCATTGCGTGCCATAGAAAGTTTGGAGAAGAATGTGGAACGACCTGCTACCTTGACTTGGAGGAACGCTGCGGTGACGGCAGTCTAGCCAAGGATCCGGATATGTAAGGGAGGTTCAGTAGCCAAAGTCGAGCCGAAGATCCACTAGCGGATCTCACATTGTATAGATTAGATAACCAACTGATAAGATTTCTCCCGCACGTCAAGAGAACCCAGACCGCGAAGATCTAACAAGCCACAGGTCGACGCCGACAAGATGGCGATTGGACCTCTTCGAGGGGTGATTGCTGATTGGATTGGAGGTTGGCCGCGCGAACGCGGCTATTCGTGGCCAAGAGAGCGGTCATAGCAATTTTAGGTGAGAGTCTCTAGGCCTCGACTCGTGATCCGTGTGTATGGCACATCAGGATTGATCATCTTCCTTCCAGTATGCCACTCTGTCAGAACTTCGATAAACGTGGACCAAGGGACCTGGACAGATCCATGCCAGGCCGTGCCCGTGCAGCCCCTACCACTTCCTCTTTGTCATTGGCATCGACGTGACAGAGAAGGGAAGAACCACGAATAGCCATACGCATCTCGTAACTCTAAGTTTCGTTTGTCTGGGTCCCTAGTTAGCTACCATGAGCGAATGGGAGCGATGTAGGCAAGCCATGGAGGGGCGAGAAGAGCGGTGTATGAGTATAACGACTTGCTTTTTCGAAACAAGACACATACGAGCGTGCATGGTCTCGTCTGGGGTGGTCCCTGGCTAGGGCCGGAGATGGGTTATAAAGAGCGCGTTTGCTAGATTGTCGAGTACCCACAACAGGAGTCCGATTCAACTTCAAGACTGTACACGAGACGCCTTTGAACAAGGTGAGCGTGTGTAACATCACAACGCGACGCACCCCACTCATCATCTTCCGCTCACAGGAATAACGTACGTCCACGCGTATTTGCTCTGTTATCACATTTATTTCATCCACCCGCTCGCTCTGCGTCGAACTTGACGGCGTTCTAAACCCTCATACGCGATCAGGGCCTTGGGACGTACAATAAATCTGACTTCTTCACCCGTCTAGGTGTTCGCACTCCTACACTTCGCGTCGTATTTGGTGTCCCATATCAGGACTGCGGCCCCCCCAGAACTCTCCGGAGCACTAATAGCGCATCAAATTTGCCTCTGGAACACGAGCGCCCGCATCCCCAGATACCATATAACCCACGTAAGGGTTGATTAAGAGCGAGTGCTGCTCAATACTAATCTCGTCCATCTATCCATCCAGTCAACTTTTGGCTCAACAGGCTGTTCCGCCGCCCACCCATCTCGTAGTTCGCATCCTCATCTATCTCGTCGGGACAGCGAATTGGAAAGCCATTCGCCATTGTCACCTAGTCCAGGAGTGCACGTCGTTCTCATCGCCTTGAGCGGGGCACAGTGTCCATCGATTCATCCAACGAGCCGTCCGCTTACACCTTTATCCAACCGTCTATCCAATAAACGAAAAATTTCGACACACACACATATTCTCCAGCAAAAATGATCAGGTTCGACAATATGCCGCACGAAGTGATGCAAGCGATGTGCACGCCGATGCACCAAATCCTTCCCGCTTCCTCCTCTTATCCTTCCCATCCACCCTCCTCCTCTCACGCACACCCCTTCGGTGCCTTGTACCTCGGCTCCCTCGCAGCAGCCCAAGACGCCCCCCTCCTCCGTTCACAGGGCATTTCGCACATCATCTCCGTGCTTGACGCACCGTGGGCCCCCACCCCCTCTCACCTCGAACGCGAGGGGTTCAGTTTGTATAAGATTGAGGTGGGCGACGAGGCGACTGTTGATTTACGGCCGTACCTCGAGGCGGTGTGTGCAAATATTGAAGGCGTGAGGAGGATGGGAATGGGGGTGTTGGTTCACTGTCAGCAGGTGAGTTACGCTTCGACGTGGGCGTGGTACCAGGGAGAACCACGGTAACTGCCGGGGGGCCAATCACTAGCACTCCTTCTCACCACCATCTTCTCTTCTTTTACCTACATAATTTACATATACTCACACCCTCTCTTCCGTAGGGCGTATCCCGTTCCGCCGCCATCGTTATCGCCTACCTCATAGCACATCACGCCATGTCGTATGATGCCGCCCTTGGCCTCGTCTGTCGAAAGCGTGCCTGTGTAAGGCCAAACTCTGGGTTTGTGAGGGCGTTGCAACAATGGGAGGGAGTTGTTAGAGGCCGGGGAGGGAAGAGACCACCGGTCGACAGGCGGGTTCCTAATTGACCAGCGAGCTCATCCTCGCCCCTCACCTCGCCGACATAACCCACATTCGTCCACCTCTCTCCCCAACATCTATCATCAATTCTGATGCTCCACACTTCCCTTTTTCGGCGCGTACATATGTTCCTCCCTTCCTCGGTCGCGTCGTTACCATGGTTTCCCTTGCTCTTCGGAGGCACTGGGTCTGGGGCTAGGCCCTGCTCCGAGAACTGTGGAGCGCTTTCGTTTAAGGAGGATCGCGTCGTTCACACGAGCCTCAAAGGGCAGATCCAACGGCCAACGATGCCTAAAATTGACACGCTACGAGACCCACTCCCAACTTCTCCTTTCGATCTCTATCTATCGGACTGAAAGTGACCAATCTCTTTTTTTCTTCGTTCATCTGTCTTCTATTCACGATCCATCTTCTCGTTCTTCATTTTTTTCCCCACACATGTATATCCCTCCTTCCCCTTACCTCGTCGCGATCCTCGCATCTCGTTTTAGTCCCCGTTATTTTCACTCTTCCCGCTTCTCTTCTTGCTCTGCCTTAAAATCGGACTCTTCGAACCTAAAACCCAATCAGCATGTACTATAGTATACCCCCTACACCCGAACTTGTTGTATTCAAAATTGTGGACTCTTCCCGCATCGTGCACTCGTATTACTATTACTTCCAGAATTAAATTACTTTGTACTTTCTGCACAATGGCAAAGTTATAGAGCCTTTCTATAGTAAATGGCTGTTTCTTAGTGGATTTCACTACGAGCATATATTGGCGCCTAAGGCGGACCGGCGTTATAGACGCCCGTTGTCTCACGGGGACGCGTGGGCACACATTCGGCTTCTTCGGAGTGTAGAGACTATCCCACGAGATCGCAACACAACTCGAGCCGGGTTTCTACTAACCAAGTTGACGATGTACTGCTGAAGACGATACCCCTAGGACGAAACTCCGATCGCATGGAAGGTTCCCGGACAGACTGTGTGACTGCGCCTGATCTACTTATCGAAGCTTGAATCGTCGTCGTACAGGAGTTACATTTGTAAGATTTTTAACCAGACGTGAGCTTGAGAGTTTATGGACATCTACTTTGGTAGGTCCTGTCTGGACGAGACCGAGTCATGTCATATCTGGACTTCAAAATACCCAATAAGGGACGCAAAAGGGACGTCTCACTGTCAACGTTGAATATCGTTCTACAATAGGACAACGGTCCCTCGTTCCTCAGCGTCAGCGCCTAATCACCGAACTATCCGCTAGATCTAGAATGCATAACTGCTCCATTATGTCCGTTCGGCGTCATTTCATTCGAACTATATAAACAACTGTGACGCAGTCTGGCCTTCATCGCAGGCACGCGTGTCTAAACCGGGCTTTGCCTCCGAATCGGAGCAAGTTCGCAGCTGACGGACAGATTAAATGCCCTGGAAGGATATTATTCAAAGGAAAGAAGATCTTCGCTTCGCTTCGTTTGGAAATGAAAGAGTGACACCTCATCATGGCTGGAATGAAAGGAGAATTGGTCGTTGTACTAGTAACCAAGGTGTCTACATTGACGCTTGACACAGTCTGACCGTGTTCAAGACACGACAAAACAGATATTCGCTCGATGCGGCTTATCATACATCGAGGGACTCGATTAGGTATCTCAGTATTCCCTTGCTCTTCTCTCCAAAAGTTGAATCCCATTCCATTTGGTCCTGGAAAGTGGCGCACTCCTTAATAAGGACAAGTCACATTCAATTTTGCCTAAAGAAGACAAGAGGGGCGTCCGCTTCCCACCCCACTCCAAATCCGCAATCCAAGACCATTCTTCTGTGTATACACACGTGCCTAGCAGAGGATTAGCCGCTGTACCGCAAAAATAGAGAGAGATATAAGAACAAAGATATCGCCGAGGGCGCTATAGGGGACATCTCAACTGCAGATCGCCAGCATCGCAACAGCGAGCACGCTTCTCAAAAGAAGCAACACGACACGAAGGGAGAGGGGCCATTGACGTCCTGTCTCTGGAAGCGCGCCCGAAGCACAGAAGGGCGACATACACAAGGAGTGGAAAGGCCCGCAGCATCCATGGAGGCCCACAACATCGAGCGTCTCAGATAACATGAGTCACAACTCCGGAGTCACGACCATGGATCCCAATCTTCCCGACGAAAGAAAGCGCTCTGATAGCTAAGCCAGCCACATCCCGACAATGAAAAAAGAACGAACTACAATCTATGCCAAATAGATGCCGTCTTCCTAAGAAAACGCGCAAGACGGCGACCCAAGAGTCTGAGAACTTCAGGGACGGAACGACCGGATACAGCGAAGAGCGCTAGAAGGTAGGAACAGCACCGGAGGAGCAACAGGAGAACAAGGAAGAACCTAGCGAGTGACGGACACGACCGAGGGAAAAGGCGGAGGACCGGGACCAGGAGGCGGAGACCGGAGGAGAAGCGAGAGCCAGCGGATGAGGACGGGGTAAGGCGGAATTGGGGGACCAGCGACGCGGACCGGGGGCGTGGGTGGACGGGAGAGCGGGAAAGCGACGGGGACGGCACAGCGGATGGGACAAAGGGCACAGGAGACGTGATGAGGAGGAGATGGGGAAAGGAGAAGAGAATGGGCGACGAAAAACTGAGGCGGTATTTATGCAAACGCGAGACGCCGAGGGCGCCGGACATGCACGCGAAGCGGTGACGCGTGATCTCCTCGATCGGAGTAGATCGGTATAACATCGGTTTGATAGATATGCTGTCGATAAGATAATTAAAGATAAGATAAGGGCAGGCGAGAACTCCGTTTCCGGCAATGTGCCGGAGTGTTCTCGCCGGCCTTCGACCGCCAGGTGCCTCCTGAGTGAATAACAATTATCTTCCATTTCCCGTGACCTCATACGTATATTATCTACCTCTGCAACAAAAGTTCCATTACCTATTACGCATAACATATGAACAGGACCTGAGCCATCTAATTGCAATTTATTACATNATAAAGCCCGAGCTTTTAAACTACTCTATATCAAAATCTACGCCGTGAGGCGAGTGAACGGCGGATCAGCCTGAGGCCTCCTACTCTACATCAACTACCCTCTCATCCGCATTTGTGGATATCCGGCGTACTCATCCCTTACACATCGCAATTAGTGATCCTCGAGCGTATGAGTGGGCTATGTGAGAGCGTGTAGCCTCGGCTCAAATGTCACACTAATCAAGAATTTCAAAGTGATGACTGTGTGTCCGACACCAGGACCAGACAAATCGAAGATCGGAGTTCTGCCATAAACCAGTTTTTCAAGTGGAAGTTTCCAAGAGCCACGAGGCGTAAAGGCGGGACCACGCCGAGAAATGTTTTCCCTTAACCTCCGTGCCACCGAACATTGTGGGTAGCGATGGCCTCGACTCGAAAAGGAGACACCTAGTTCTCTTGGACCTGCCATGCATCGTCTTAAGCGCCGGGTACCTCATGGCGCCCATCCCTGGCACATGTCACTGACGGTCCATGTGCCCCAATTCGGTCATTTAATCCACTTAATTCGTCTCCTTCGGGCTGCAAATTCAATAAATAAATTGAAATGTCACGAGAAATAGAGGGCATATGTCGAGCGCCGGGTCCCGATTACTACCCTCCAACGCTTGGTCCGGGGAGCACGAATCGCTTTGTGTGTACACTCAAACTCCTCTTAACCCATACCTCTCATAAGCCATATACCCCCATAACCCATAGGTTTTGGCCGCTACCAAACCGAAATTTACACCAAGATTGACCTCCCATAACCCATACCTCAGGTCGTCCACAGAGGGGGTTAAGAGGAGTTCAACTGTAAAGTAGTGATTGACAGACGTTAAGTGACAAGTGCTTGTCTGCTGTCCAACCAGCGATCTTTCTTCTCGAACAAAATGTTCGGCCACGGAACGTACTCTGCGGAACGTTCTGAGGTGTCCGAGCCTTCATCCTCTCGTCCCATGTTTACCCCATCCCGTCTAGCCATCTATGGACTCTGACCTTTATTGGCTCGAAACAATCAGACGTGCCTGATGATATCATTTAACAAACTTTGATTGGCGACCCCGCTCTCGTCTCAGAATCGGAGTCGGAGGCGGGGTCGGAGGAGCGCATTGACTAGGGTCCAGCGGAGGCTGAGTCGAATTTGAGGAGACGCTACGTTGACCAAATTTAAGTCGAACCCATGATCCGGAATAGAGGAGAGGACTGAGCTCGACTGAGCAACTCTGCTCGACGAAGATCCACCAGCGGAGATAAGAACAGGTTATCAGATAACCGCCTGATGAGATTTTCTTCCTCCTCTCTTCCGTCGCTCGTTCATGTCAGGGAGAATTAAAGAAGTTCAAGGAACATAGCACAACTGCATGCATCCAACAAACACCGGGTCGACGCCGAGAAGGTGCCAGGGCATCCAAGGAACATCGCGTGTAATAAATATGCAGGCGAGATGGCGGTTCGGACGAGAGGGAACCTTCCGAGAGGGGCGATTAATTGATTACTGATCGTCGACGTGGATTGGACGTCGGTGAAGACGCGGCTTTTCACACACCAAACGGTTAGGACTGAGGCGGAACAAAGGCAGCGATCAGGGAGCTGTGCAGAGCCTGGATGTTCGCCGATCGTTCTTCCCAGAACGTCGCATGTCAGAAAAGGATCACTTTCCTTCCGGTGTGCCACACGCCAAAACGTGAGAGGCGTCGATGAACATGGACAAGGGGGACCTGGATAGATCCATGCAGCTGACGCTTGACACAGAAGAGAAGTGCCACGAATAGCCATACGACTCGTTCCCGTAACTCTAAGCTTGCCCAAGATAGCTGATGGGTCCTTGGAGGGGTCTGGGTGGACGAAGAATCGGCGAGGGGCGAAAATGGCGGTATGAGTACAACGGCTTGACTTATCGAGACACAACGAGGGTGCAGGGTTTAGTCTGGGGTGCTCCTTGGCCGGGGTATAAAGAGCGCTTCTGATAGTGGATGGACCGGCGTCGAACACCCACTGACCTCGATCCATTTCATACAAACGGGTCTTCGAGCGCTGAGCAAGGTGAGCCGTCAGATCCTCCGACGACTTTCACCCACTCACTCACTCATGCGCTCGGCGTCTGATTTTCTATAGGTTTTGCACAGGGACAACACGTCTTACAGTTCCATTGTATAGAGCGCTCGTCCAACGGCACTGATCCACAGCCGCCTGCCCGAACTCATTCAACCGTCGGGCCCGCCACAGTGCAGGTGGTGATCTTCCCGCCCTCCGATCGACTGACAGCGCACGCGCCAATCCTCGATCACCCAATCGCGTGGCTTGTTCCGCTCTGGAGCTCTAGACCTCAAATCATACCTCGCTCAAAGGTCTGCTCCTCCTTCCAAGCTTTTCGTAAGCCCGCCGTCTGACTCCCTCACGCATCTAGGCGCTTACAGTTTCATATCCCGGCTCCACAGAACACTTTCCGAGGTGCTACTAATAGCGCATCAAACTTGAGCGCCCCGCATACCCGCATCCCACTTGTCTCGTGTCGTGATCCAATCGAGAAGGCGCCGACGTGTTGAAGGTGTCCTCCGTTGACCACTGATCCATCACACCGCCCACTACACATCTGCTTATCCCCATACCGGGTTATAGCTCACCTCACCGCCGTTTATCCATCCGCATATTCACCCATACTTTCGTCGACCCCCCGTTCAACACCAATTCACTAAGCCACCATCGTCCACTCGTCTATCCAACGGTCCAACCTTCGTACAAGCCTACCATCCAGCAAAAATGATCCGCTTCGACAACATCCCGCCCGAGGTGATGCAAGCAATGTGCACACCGATGCACCAAATCTTGCCCTCTTCCTCTGCTTATCCTTCCCACCCTTCTTCCTCCTGTCACTCCCACCACCTAGGTCCACTCTTCCTCGGCTCCCTCACCGCAGCCCAAGATCCTCCGCTCCTCCGCTCACAGGGCATCTCGCACATAGTCAGCGTCCTTGACGCACCTTGGGCTCCCACCCCCTCTCACCTGGAGCGCGAGGGGTTTAGTGTTTACAAGATTGAGGTGGGGGACGAAGCAACGGTTGATTTGAGGCCGTATTTGGAAGCAGTGTGTGCCAACATTGAGGGTGTGAGGAGGATGGGGAGGGGAGTGCTAGTGCATTGCCAGCAGGTGAGATTTTTTGCGGATTTTTGGGAGCACTGGAAGACGGTGGAAGGGCCTAGTGGTCGTGGTTGTGGGCAAGAAGCAAGAGGTGGCGGTGACGTTGCCCGCGAACCTACCATCCTTTTGCTTCCGACACCCACGAACCGATTGCCTGGCTCAGCTTCCCCACACCGCTCTGTTCTTTCTCTCTACCCACTTGCTGATCCGAGCCTTTTATCCTCCAGGGCGTATCTCGCTCCGCCGCCATCGTCATCGCTTACCTCATCGCATACCAGTCCATGTCGTACGACACCGCCCTCACGCTCGTCCGCCGAAAGCGCGCCTGTGTAAGGCCGAACTCGGGGTTCGTAAGGGCGTTACAGGAGTGGGAGGCCGTCGTGAGAAGTAGAGGAGCGGGAGGGCAGAGGCCGTCGATCGATAGGCGGTTCACTTCCTGACCAGCTGGCCTGTCCTCCGCCCACCTTCGCGGCTGTTCTTCCTCCCCGGCCATTTCCTCTCTTCGCTGCCTCCCTCGTCCATCTCTTCGCAATCGCCTGTCCATCTCTGACGTCAGTTCTGATGCTCCACACTTCCGTTTTCGCGCGCTCGCGTCCTTTCATCTCCTATTCCTCATCGCCACGTTCCTCGGTCGCGTTGTCGTTACCATGGTTTTCCTTGCCTTTCGGAGGCCTTTGGATTGGGTCTAGGCTGCCCTCTGGTCCGGCTCCGTAGACCATTCCGCTTTGATTCAAGGAAGAGACGAGGAGGAAACGAAATTCGAGCGGAGGATTAGGCCAACGATGCCTAAAAACCGACATGGTACGCGTTCTTATCCACTTACAACTTCTGTTCTCGATGCCCCAGCCAACTTTCATTCTTCCTGGTTCTAAGTATTTCAATTTATCCTCGCGATCCGAACTCAAACTCCAGAATCTTCGAACGTAGGACTCTACTAGACTATACCACCTTCTTATACCCCTTCGCGTCTGCCTACTGAGACGACCCACAGTCTACACCCCACTACATTCATATACCCTGCACCTGAAGCCATTGTACTAAAAATCAGGGACTCTTCTTCTCCTTATGCTTGTATTCGAACACTTTGCTTCCCCCGGACCCTCGAACGCCTATTTCTTGTATGCACATTATCGACAGACATGATGTCTCTTTGTAAAATATTATCTGACTTTCGTTGATACATACACCGAATATTTCGGGGCTTCATTTGGATCAAGGATGTCATGTTAGCTAGACGGGAACGCCGAGGAGGGGAAGGGGACATCCAAATCGACGGGATCTCACCGAGAACAGATTTGTTGAAAGCCTTTAACCCGCTCAAGTATGAGTGGTTCACGGCGACTGACCTCGACAAACCGTATGGCTAGAGGTCCTCTTCTATGGCAGAAGACTTCAAGCTGGACTCAGAAGAGGTACTGCCAGACATAGGCAGATTTTATGTCGCATAACATCTTCTAATTGATCGTGATATTGGTAGTTAGGAGATGTAGGAGTCGTTTTCGAATTTGTACGTAGACGCTCGCTGAGCCTTCCGGCCGTGGGAACCCTGTCGGTCATGTCGGAGGGTGCAATGAATCTCACGGTGACTCGCCATCTCAAGGTCTTCCTCAAGCTTAAGCGTCATCGATCATCCAAATTGGCCGCCAGCTACCGCCTACTACCCGGGGTGAAGAGTCTTTGCTCACCAATGTCATGCTTTGCTTCTCATCCAGCCCATCGACTCTAAACGACCAAGATCAAATTTCGAACTTCGAAGAATCGATACGCCGGGAGCGGTGGCTTGTGCTCTTCCAAAGCCTCTGCCTAGAACGGGCCGAGTGCCTGTCACACGGTGTAATGGGATCCAATCGGTCTAACGAACATCAACGTAGAAGGTTGAACATTTGAACCTTGTTCCTTATCCAGACGCACTTCCTCATGCCCCAATGTCAAAATCGTGGAACATTCCGTTAGATCTATATACCCTCTAAGAGTCTAAATGCTCCACGAAGATCTTTCGGCGTCATTTAATAAAGTTCATCCTATGACGGTGGCGCAGTCTCGCCTTTCATGATACGCACCCTTGTCTAGACTAACTTCAGCCTCCGAGCCGGAGAAGTTTCGCAGCCGACCCGTAAAATGCCATGGAAGGCAATTGTTTGAAGGGAGGGGGATCGTCGCTCGCCTGCCTTCGGAATGAGGCAACAGGCGCGTATCTTTTGCTCGCCTTGGCCGGAATGGAGATAAATCAGTGTACTCAACGGTACATTGGCGTTTGTACCTCTTTAGTCGGTCGTGTGACAACGCTCAAGGAGGGGCAGGACAATATTTCATAGGGCTTGGCTTCTCAAATACCGAGTCAGACTGGATTTGGGCGAGGGATACGCCGCCACCTTCCACATGCAAGAATCTCCTGCCACCCTCCGTTGGAAGCTGAAGACGAGCACGAGGCCGTAAGCCTGGAAGGACGGAAGGACGACATGAGAAATTTATGTCAATTAAGAGGAGAGGCCGCAGCAGATTGAAAGGAGAACAAATCCTCCCGCAGGGTTGTCTGATCCGGCATCGGGCCTGTAAGGTGGCGCATTCCTTAAAAGGAAGAGGTTTCCTTTCCATCACGCATTAATCGGACACGGAAATTCTCGGTTCCCGCTCCACTACAAGGCCGCGATGCCTCTGCACATAAACCCGTACTAAGCGGCCGCTGAGTCAAAAGTTA
Source organism: Cyclocybe cylindracea (assembly GCA_013376435.1). Lineage (NCBI taxonomy): Eukaryota > Fungi > Basidiomycota > Agaricomycetes > Agaricales > Hemipholiotaceae > Cyclocybe > Cyclocybe cylindracea. The sequence goes on from MPNV01003620.1 coordinate 15,021, forward strand.
GTTCATGAATGGTCCCTCATTGTCAAATATAGAGACATCCAGGGAGATGAAGGCCGCCCTTACATCGAGCAGGAAATCAGGGTTCATACCCTCGGCCAGTGTAAGCTCTTCATTCTCGCCCGAGGCACTCTCTTATCAAACCCTGATTCCTGACTTCTTCTCGAGTATTGGATGAAGCGTGGTCCCGCCAACTTCAAATCAACAATACCCATCGCTCGTGTGATGGCATCCTTTGAATCAGAGCTGAAAGATCATGATAAAGATTGGAGAGTCGATCCGGTGGAATTCTACCGCCGGTCGACACATCGCAGGCGATCTCCCTCAGCTCTTCCAGCTGGAACGTGCCTTACCCCTTATGTGCAGAGAGACACGCGGGGATAGACAGACCACGAAACACATTTGTCGTGATAAGATGAACCTATACATCGCATAAACGGCGATAATAGACTGCGAGCCTGGATGTCTTCAAATCGTACTCCCCACGCGTCGTACTGCGGGCCCCCAACAGCAAATCTCTTCCCCAACCGGCCTTGCGAATGGAAGTTATGACAGAGCATGCGGGGGAAGAAGACGAGGCCCGCGCCGAGAAGTGTTTTCCCTAACCCACTCCCCTAGCCGCCAACACGTGGGTACCCGAGTACACTCAACTTAAACCGAGGATAGATGGGCGACACATAGCGTGCAACCATTTATTCATACGCCTTATTCTAGTATTAGGTTCAGCCTTGTGAGGATGCATTCACCCTATTCTGATGGAGTGAGGAAAGGGTCGATCATCAAGGAATCTCTCTCCCGAATACCTTTCGGTCTTCGATATCCTCGGCCTTTTGTCCAACGACAATGGAGTTTCCTATATCTCCAATAAGAAACTGTTAATCATTGGCTGAGGAACTAGTCTAGAAGGAGGCCGTGGTGTCGGAGAACCCATCACGCTCTCCGACCGGATCAGCGTGGGGCATTGAGCGGAACGGCTTGGTCCTCCGAGTCGGCCTGAAGCGGGCTGTGAATATCGAATATGCGATAGCTAGAGGTCGTCCATTAAGACGGAGATTGATACACACATCAGACACTGAGACCACACAAGCTGCACGGTGTCGTACAGCTTCGCGATAACTCAACAAGATGTCAATTCTGATCCGGTCCAGGGGAGGGCACTCCGGATCAATTAATAATGCATCACGGCCAACATTCGTCGGACTCAGAGCATATAACGCGAATTCTGACAAATTCTCCACGCACATTCCCGGTCCCATTCTTAGGCCCAATTATTGCTGTTCGTGTTTTCGTTTGGACTGCGGGTTCGTTGTGCTGGGCATTGACCGGCGCTTGTCGTGTGTCATCCACTAAGCGCCGGTAAGCGCCGGTATGAGGACGGGGGGGCCGCATATAGAGCACCGGAAAGAGTGAATAGGCATAAGTCCGTTGAGATCTGCTCCGGGTTCAACAAGGTGCGTAACAGCCCGTGCAAATGGCGTAGACATAATTTTGACGTTCGGGGAACAGAGAGCGTCTTCAGCGGATCAAGGATTAAATGTCCGGAAGCTGGTCGGCTTCACGCCTGACAGACAATGACACAGGTACTCACTGGGTCCCATTCTGCGGAATTTTTCGAGAAATCAGCTCTGAAAATGGATATCTCCGAGTGTCCACTAATGGACTAGCCTCGCCTTGAGAGTCTTGTGGAGTAATATCCCTTTCCCGCTCCACTTGATCATCCGAACGTGTTGGCATTCGAGGTGATTGGTGATCATAGTAATATCTCTGACTCGAAATTCGTACTCAAATTTCGAATACAAAAAGGAAGCAGGGAGTTAGACCGACCATAAGGGGAGCCCTTATTCCTCAATCGGTCCTCTTCCAAGTCAACACCAACGAGCTGAGAAATTATGGGAGTGCCTGGGGCTAATATGTTTCATTTTCCATGGGATTACAGCAAGCCGAAATCGAATATCCACTTCACAGGCCGACGGCGCAGACAAACGATCAAAGGTGTTAGACCAGTGATTCCAAATGGAAGTAAGTTCCACTCTTGAACGGAGCTCTCATCCTTCGATTCAGTCTGAATTCAAATAGCCCAATTCACCTTCGCATTCTTGCAACCTCTGAGCTCCCGAATCGAGAATAATACCCTACGCGAAGGCTGACGTCCTTAATGCTGAGCTCATCACGTGGACAATAATTAAGCGCCATCATATTCCGCGAGGAGAGCCATTCCGACAGAAATGAGGTACAGTGCATGCCGTGCCTATTACAGGAATGGGTGAACATATGTGGAAATAAGTCAACGTCCAATTTTGGCTTGTCATGCGTCCTCGGATTAAGCGCCGGGTACCTCATGACGCCGGTCTGACGCACATAATGCTCATGTGCCTCATTCTCACCCGTTCCGTCATTTAATGTATTCTATTGATTTCTCTCGGCGTGTATATTAAATAAATTGACTGTCGACAAATAATGCCGCAGCAAGGGCAAGGGCGAGTGAAGGATGTTATCCATAAGGTCCCGACGTCTGTCTTCCGGCAGACGGAAGGTGCCGTAAGTGCCAATGAATTCCAGAAATCCGAACGACGTATGGCGCACGTTTCGGCGATGTCGAACAGACGTCAATGATTGCCCGCTGTCCAACGCATGATCCTTTGCTTCTAAACGGAAGCTTGTCCACGGAATGTACTGCGCGGGAGGTTAACTTGCGCTGTCCTTCAAACCAAAACATCTGCAGAATTTGCGCCCAACACTCCTCATTTCGCCTGATAGCTTACCCCATCCTGCCTAGCCTTCTATGGACTTTGTTCCCTTCGCGGATAATTAAGCCGGAACAATCAGGCGTGCCTGATATCAACTGACGAATTCTGATTCGCGACCCCGCCTGAGGCAAGTCGGGTTCGGGGCCGCTCACCATCAGTACATACTACTTAATGTGTAGAGGTAGAGGCAACGCACCAACACCAACATCGTTGAGCATATTCCGGGCCGCTAAAGCGTGAGATGCGCGTGTACCGTGGTGCCGCACAAGGTTTCGTCCTGGTTTACTCAAGAAGATCCATACGCTCAGGAATCCAGAAACGGTCATCAGATAACCGCCTGATAAGATTTTTCCCTCCCTCTTCCATCGCCAGCTCCCTTCTCTCCTCGTGTCACTGTCAACGAAAGAGGATCTCACAAAGTTGAATGAAAAAGAAGTTCAAGGAACCTAGACTCAACAAGTGCCGGGTCGACGCCGACAAGATGGCGATTCGAACGGGTCGGAAGGTGATCGTCGGGAACGATTGGACGTCGGCGACAACGCGGCTATTCATACTAGAAAGAGCCAAAGAAAGAGCCATCGTTGAAGCGAACAAAGGCAAGGCCTAGACTTACCCGTCTCTCTGGCCAATCTCTTCCCAAAACGTTGTCAGAAGACTTTCCTCCCGGTATGTCATCGTCACACGATGGAACGTGATCCCATGTCAGATCGTCGAATTCAGGGACCATACGAAGGTATGGATGAGCGCAGTTTTGGACAAGGGGACCTGGACAGATCCATGCGACTGACGTTGACGTCGGCGTTGACAGAGAAGAGAAGTGCCACACGAGTAGGTCAAGGCCTTCTCGTAACTCTAAGTTTCGTTTGTCTAGATTCCTGGTTAGCGCTTTAGCTATCAGGCGCAAATGGGAGTGCTACTGTTAAACGTTAAGCGATCGAAAGGGCGGAAAAATCGGGGCATGAGTACAACGACTTGCCTTATCGAGAAAAAACACATACGAGCGTGCAGGGTCCTCCCTGGGCGGCTGGGGTATAAAGGGCGCGTTTAATAGTCGATGAAATGGCGTCAAGGATTCAGCCGGGTCACCCAGAACTACTACTGCGACTGCATCGACAATCCGAATCATCTACCCAGTCACTACAGAGGACAAGGTGAGCGCGTCGCGTCCGTCCTGCTCAGACAGCGTTCTCCCCAAGCGCCGGCTGTTGTTACAACGCAGCCGCGTCTAGAACGCTCTCCCAACGTCACTCCGCGCGCACTGACATACACCGCCTTCAGATACTTCCGCGTCCTTCCAAGTCGATCATCTCCCTCATACAGCGCACGCGCCGATCGTCGATCACCCAACCAACGTAGCCTGTTCTGTCTCATCCGCTCGACCAGCGTCAAACTTGGTGCTCTAGACCCAACAAAGGTCACCTCATCCGCCCTTCCAAGCTGTTCGAATGCCCCAATATCTGACTCGTTTTCCCCTCTAGGTGTTCGCCTTTTCAGCTCCACAACCCGCTTAGAGGGGTACTAATAGCGCATCAAACTCAATTTTGGGATCAAGAGCGCCCCGCGTCCGCGCATCCACCTATCTGACCGACATATTCGCCTCGCGAAGCCACTGCCACTCACCAAGATTATTTTCCAACGAAGTCAACCTCAGCCGCGTCCCCTCGTTGACCACCCGTCGATCTTATCACCCACCAAGCATCCGCTCATCCGACCTTCTGTCGACCTATCTGTCGATTCATACATTCGCCTATCAAGTCGCCTAACCGTCCAGCTATCAAACGCCAATCTCCAGTAGAGTTCCTCGCCAACTTACACTCAATAGACTCACCAAAATGATCCGTTTCGACAACATGCCGCCCGAAGTCATGCAAGCTATGTGCACGCCCATGCACCAAATCCTGCCTCCTTCCTCATCCAACTCACACCACTCTCACATCGGTGCCCTCTACCTCGGCTCCCTCGCCGCAGCTCAAGACGCACCCCTTCTGCGCTCACAAGGCCTCTCGCACATTGTCTCCGTGCTCGATTCTCCGTGGTCACCCGCCTCTCACCTTGAGCGCGAGGGGTTTAGCGTGTATAAGATCGAGGTGGGAGACGACGCGACCGTTGATTTACGGCCGTACCTGCAGGCGGTGTGTGCGAATATTGAAGGTGCGAGGAGGACCGGGCGGGGTGTGCTGGTTCATTGTCAACAGGTGAGTTGATGTTTCGCTTTACGGCGCTGGGAGTGGGAAGGAAGCAAAGAACGCTTGGATCGACATCTTCCCCATAACCCAATCAGTCCTTGCTTCACACCGTCACCTTCCCCACTCTTCCCCTTTCTCCCCCTTATCTTTCGCATCGACTAACTCACCCTCTAGGGCGTGTCCCGCTCGGCCGCCATCGTCATCGCGTACCTCATCGCGTACCAGGCCATGTCGTACGACACCGCCTTTTCCCTCGTCCGCCACAAGCGCGCCTGCGTCCGTCCGAACTCAGGTTTCGTACGGGCGCTGCAAGAGTGGGAGGGGGTCGTTAGAAGTGGGGGTACGGGAATGCAGAGGCCGCCTGTTGATCGGCGGTTCACTAACTGACGAGAGAGTAGCCCTCCCCTCTGGTCACCACCGCTACCGTCATCGGCACCGCTTCCTCTCCATCCACACCACCTATGCACGTCTCCAATCACTTCACGTCCTCAACTCATCCTCACCAACATCTTCTTTGCTCGCCCGTCTTTTATCATCGTCGGCTTTTCCACAACACTTCGTCTCGATGACATCATCCATACCTCTGACGTCAGCTCAAGCATTCGCCTCCGGCCGCAGCAACGAGCGAAGTTGCCTTCGGAGGCCTTGCGTCGCGGTCTAGGCCTTATTCAGAAGTAAGTGAGTCGACAACGGCGACATGATTCAGCTCTGAGGACGACACGGATGAGAATCGCGTATTTACCCCTACAACATCTTCCTCTCAAGTCTCTCTTGGGACGCACGAACCCTAATCTCACTCGTTTTCATTTATCCTTCATTAAAATTAATCATTCCTTTCTTTCATCAACCATTCATTTATCTATTCCCTATCTCCATTCGCGATCCTCTCGTTTTCTGCTTTTTCATCTGCCTTCTTTAACCTACCTCCAACCTTCAAGTTGCGTCATATTTTCCTTTTTGCTCCCTTTTACTCCCTTCCCTCCTTCTGCCTTTCAAAGTCTCTGCGAAACACAAGCTAACATGCAGGACTGCTCGAAACCAAGTCAAATCAATTTGTACTATACCACTTTCAGCTTTTGCCTTTCGTTTTCCCTGTCTCCAGTTTTAGTCTACATACATTTACACCCATACAGACCCAGAATCATTGTACTAAGCGTCTTGGACTTTTCCTTGTGTAGCAATTATTCAAAGGTATTTTCCCTTCTTCACGGACCCTTCAACAACGGCTGATTCTTCGCACCTTTGGAACCTCTGGAAAGTTCAAGCGTGAGGGGTACCGCCAGGTACATGTACAGAATTTAGTAGCTCCAATAAGGAAGATTTTTTTTTTCTTTTCAGACTTTCTTTTGGGAGTACCCCCGGCGCTTGCCCAGCCTTTTAGGGGCGCGGGAGCGCGCTCAGCATTTTCGGCATAAGCCGCCGTCCCCGTCCCGGGATCCCGGACCCACAACGCATGCCAACCTGCTCTCCCATATCCACAAGTACCGAGAACCTGTCAAGATTTTATCGGAGCACAGTCGTGTTGAGCCCCAAGGTCTTATGGTTGGAATACTTATTCGTTCATTCAAGCTCGATGAGCGAGAGCCGTTCGCGGCCTAATGACGACTCCGATACGGATCCGGAATATCATAAACGAACGACAATCGACACGGTAGATCAGCGAAAATAGAATAAGGGTGAATGGAGAGCTCATTGGAGGATGGGGGGAGTGGGTCACAATGTGACCACAACCACATTACTGCTTATCAGACTTGAATGACCCAAAGCACCACACATTCCGGGACTTCGTCCTCTAAAGCTTCCAAGGTCCAGGAGGTTGGGTGGTAGCGGCTAGAGCCTGAACATTGAAGCTTCGATGTCATATTGGAGTTCCACCTGTAAGGTTTTTTGGCCAGTGCCCAGCCCTTGAGCTTGAGAGTCTATTACGACGATGCGATCCCTCAGACTCTGTTTCCCATCTGGTCCTGAGCTATAATCAGCCAGGAACTGGAAGCCATCGAAGCTTGAGAATGCTGGAACGACGATGTGCGTAACCTCTGCCTGGACCGGGCCGAGCGCCTGTCATACATGACAGTGGAATCTCGGGTCAGTGAACGATAACGTTAAAGGATGAGCCTTTGAACCTTGTTCCTCAACGAGACGCCTTTCCACCTACCTCGTGTTCGTCTATGTAAGCGCGGAATTATCCGTTCGCCCTCTAAATGTCTAAATTCTCCACGACGTGCCTTCGGTGTTATTCTCTTATAAAGGCCAGGTCAACCAATGACTGTGGCGCAGTCTGGCATCACAGGCTCTCGTGTCTAGACCCGCCTTCGCCTCCGGCTCGGAGGAGTTTCGCACCCGAGACGAGACGTAAGATACTATGGAAGGAAATTGTTTGAAAGGACAGGGATCGTCTTTGGTATGGGAAACCGGGAGCGAGGGAATCGGTGGTTGTGTACCTGGAATAGCCGGAATGAAGGGAGAGGAGCTGAGCGCGTGGGTGCCCCTGTGCACCACGTAGGCTGAAGTTCGTATGTGTGGAAGCTGGCATCGCTCCATAGGGAACAACATGATTTTAAACGAAGGGATTTTGACATGCCGAGTAATAAAAGACTTACATCCATCGAGGAACATCACATTCAACACGCTACTTCCATACCCCCTCGAAGTTCGACGTCAAAAGGCTGTCATATGGTCGAAAGAATGGAATTGACTCGTGATAAGGTTTGACGTCAAGCAAAGGACTTTGACGAAGGACAGGAAGAGAACAAAACCATCCCGCAGCACTGTCTGATCTCGGTCGGCCCTGGAAAGTGGCGCACGCCTTAAAGAGGAGAAGTCTCGATTCAATTTTGCCTAAAGAGGACAAGTGATATTTTCCTTCCCACCCCACTACAAACCCGCGAGCCAAGATGCTATTTATGAGGACACACTCATGCTATACGGAAGATAAATCGACGGCCCGGCGAGTCTGGCCTGCCGGCCGAGCATGCTGGTGCTGGTTCTCCCGTTTTTTGCACATGGGTTTGTGTTCGCCCAGTTCTGCGAGTATCAAGCTCAACTAATACTCCGCCACGCACGATTACTTATTTCCCTCATCCTCCGCTTCTCGTCTAGCCTGTTCGGCTATGAACACCAAGGAGGATAGCCGGGGCCCGGTGCATCATCGTGCATGCGAACTTTCCTTCAATTGAGTCGACACCCCCACTGAATATGCCGCGATCATGGATCTAGAGTGCATCAACTTAGAGCTTGTGCAAAAGGTTTAAGGTTCTGCTTACTGTTCGACCCATGTTCTCGTGACAGTTAAATGTAGGCAGTCAACCCTGTCCGTGCCAAGAACTTGGAACAGACATAGCCATCCATGCATTTTCGAATCAGAGGCCCCGAGAGGAACGTTGAAGCTCGTCCGCAAAGATAAAGGGCGATAAGAGAAAGGAAGAGAAAAATCGTGAAGAGGAGGGTGTAGATAAATTCAATAAACCCCGGATACATTCTCTCGTTCAAGCGAGGCATTGAAAATCCCGAATACATTGTCACTTTCCTAAGAATAAAAAGGTTGAAAACTTGAGGAAAAGAGACGCGTATGCTACAGACACTTTTAAACGTTGTCGTGGGTAATAATGTCTAAATTAATCGCAGGATCAATACAACAAACAGGCGATGAAGTCCGCGAGTAGAAGGCAAATAGTACAAATGGTAACCTGAGTGGGAAGTGGTGCAGTAGAAGTATATCGGACTTGGAGCGTGGACTGTAAGTTGTAGCATTTAGGGTGCAGACAAGAAGAAAGAGTGACGAGGGTATACTATAGTACACATTGGCTGGGGCTTATCTCGTAAAATTCCAGGGCTTTGGAAAAGGGAGAGCGCAGGCTAATTGAGGGTCGAGACGAAAATGAGAAGAAAAGAGACGATGATGTCAGCGATACGGATGATGTGATCGAGGCAAGGTTCTGTACGGCCAGAGGCGGACGAGCAGAGGAAAGGGTCGAGAGGACGAGCCTATGAGGCGAAATTATTGACGAGCAGGAGTAGACCGCTGTAAGGCAGGGGTGAGGACAAAGGTCTGCAATCTCGACTGTGGAGGATGTTGGGGGAGGGTTAGTTAGTAAAGCGCCTATCAATCGGCGTTCTCTGCCCTCCCATTCTCCCACTTCTAACGACTCCCTCCCACTCCTGCAACGCTCTAACGAATCCGGAATTGGGACGTGCGCACGCACGCTTACGCTGGACGAGGGCGAGAGCCGTGTCGTACGACATGGCGTGATACGCGATGAGATACGCGATGACGATGGAAGAGGAGCGGGATACACCCTAGAGAGGGGAGGGTTAATAGATGCGAAAAAATAGGGAATAAAAAGGGGAATTCGAAGGATTGTGGGGGAGGTGATGGTGGGAAGCAAGGAGGCTGACTCATTCGTGGGAAAAGACAAATAATTCACCTGTTGACAGTGAACCAACACCCCTCTTCCCGTCCTCCTCACACCTTCAATATTCGCACACACCGCCTGCAGATACGGGCGTAAATCGATGCTCACGTCGTCTCTCACCTCAATCTTGTATACGCTGAAACCCTCGCGCTCAAGGTGAGAGGAGGGAGCCCACGGCGCGTCGAGCACGGAGACGATGTGCGAGAGGCCTTGTGAGTGCAGAAGGGGTGCATCTTGGGCTGCGGCGAGGGAGCCGAGGTAGAGGGCGCCGATGTGAGAGTGGTGTGAGTTGGATGAAGAAGGAGGCAGGATTTGGTGCATGGGCGTGCACATCGCCTGCATGACTTCGGGCGGGATATTGTCTAAACGGATCATTTTGGTGAATTGTCGTGAGTATGGGTGAGCTGGCTGAATGCTCGACACCATCCCACCGAGTATCAGACACGCTCTTTATACACCAGCCAAGGACTCCAGACGAGACCCTGGGCGCTCATATGTGTTTTATCTCAAAAAGGCAAATTGTTGTACTCATGCCCCGATTTTGTCGCCCTTCCGATATCTTACCAATGTCATTCCTATTCGCGCTTGATAGCTAAAGTGCCAACCAGGGATCCAGACACAACCGACTTAGAGCTGCGGGATGGCTACTTGTGGTCCATTCGAGCGTCCTCGTTCTATGCCACGTCAACGTCAGTGGCATGGATAATGCATGGATCCGTCCAGGTCCGTCTTGTCCACACCTTGTTTTCCAAGGACCAATGGTTCCTGACTCTGTAGGACCACGTTTTGCTGTATGACATATCGAAGTCTAGACCTTTGTCCTCTGTTTTCTCGTCTCTTCTGACATGTTTGGATCACCATCTTGTTGGCGTCGATCCGGGGCCTGTAGCACCTTCCTGGTCCAGGTTCCTTGAACTTCTCTCGCATCTTGACATGAAGATGAGTGAGGGAGAAATCTTATCAGGCGGTTATCTGATAACCCATTCTGCCCAACGTCATCTTAACTTGTGTGACGTTCCTTCACCTGCTTACAGTTCACCAACCTGAGGTCTCCCACGTGTGCACGCTAATGAAGAAGCACTAGAAGCACTGAAAAACCACAGCGTCCCTCCTCCTTCCGTTCCCCTTCTACATAAATTCTCTGGTGGCTCGTGAGCACATCAAGGGCGCTTCCGAAGCGTCGATTCCGAGATCAGACCAGGGTCGCGAATCAGAAATCGTCATTTGATGCCAGGCATTTCTGATTGTTCCGGACCAATTAGCCACCTAAGGAACAAAGTCCATAGAAGGCTACACAGGATGGGGTAAACAAACGGATGGGCGAACACGAAGATTTGAAAGGAGGTCGGAGGAGTGGATCCTCTGAGGCTTTTCCCGTGTCAAACATTCCGTACAGTATGTCTATGGCACTTCCAGCATGCCGGAGGGTAGGACATATGTAGACTGCTTTCTTCATGGCAGCTCAATTTATTTAATCTCCACGCCGAGGAACTTTAATAAGGTACATGCGCGCGTCAAACCGGCGTCATGAGCTACCCGGCGCTTAATCCGAGGATGCGGTCCAAGAAGACTAGGTGTTCAGGTACGCACCCATCTTTGCAAGGCCATTACATCAGCAAATCCTGTTTCTCGGTCATAGCGTGGTGTACTATAAGCCCTGGGCTGTATACCATCTGATTAAAAAATGTACCAACCCGTAGCACAGGATTGCTATCAAATCATGGCAGAATGCTATGGAGCGACATGTAGCAGATGTCAGGTGGTCCGTAGCATCCCATAGCAAATGCGACGGCGAGTCCCAGCCCTTCCTTCACGTAATGGCGATCTAATCTCGAAATCTAACCCATGGAAATTCTATTTGCTCGTTCTCTAAGTTCGCGATACCTCCCCTAAACTAGTCACGCCTATGTTGAACTTCCTGAGAAGGTATTTCAACCTCGAAATCCCTGACGCAGGCCTTCAACTCGAACGGCCATCTTCCTTAGATTCATCCACGCGATTGAAGGTTATCGGCCTGTCACCGCTCCGTGTCAGTGGCTGAGGTTGGTCACTCGACTGGCCCTCATGAGACAGCCGTACAGTGGAGTTCGACGTTGGGATGGAAGTTGAGTTGGCTGTCAATGGACGCTAAATAATGTAAGTGTGCATAATGTCTCTTCTCTACTCTTTTGTCTCATCCATTTATCACCGAACTGTAGAACAGGAGAGTACAGGCTGCCCGATGATGAAGACTGGGATCCTGGCTGGTTTGGAAAGGGCTCCTCAGGTGCAAAGGGCCCCAGAGGGGGGAGGGGAGCTGACGTATGTTAGCTTCAACATCGCCTCTGTAACTCAAACTTTATGCATTATGTTCTGGTGTCTAGGTTCCCAACAGGCATGGACCGTCATGTCACCCGCTCTTTGTCAGGTTTGCTGACCGAGGCGATTTCTAGGCAGCAGATAGGTGATCTTAATGTCTTGTACTAGCCACACAAGAAATAGAATGTAATTATCTTCCTGGAAATAGAATAAAATATCTTCACAATTCATTTCTTACGAGTGTTGAAAGCATATTTAAGTCCCTTCCTTGTAAGAACTGCTACGAGGCAACACAGCGAGAGTACGGGTTGACCCTACGAAGGTATGGAATGCTCCGTAGCAGTCTATAGCATTCAGGGTGTGGTATGTAACATGACCAGGGGGCTAGGTATAAAAGGATGTATGCTACAGTACTACAGCGGTACAGAGTGCTACGTAACCTGGCGTAGCATGATCAGGATTTGCTGATGTATATACGTGTATTCGTCCGAGCGGCTCTCCTCGTTCTCGTGAAGCAAGCCAGCGCTTAATTATACTAATCCACAGTCCGCATGACAAACTCGAAACCAAGTATTAGGTTGGTCTATCATGGAGGAGGGTTTCTAAAAAAATGGCGTGTACGTCCAGCTGGAGGCTTGAGACTCGTGGAGTAGGTATTACTTCCTGGCTCTGTCACATCTTCTGTCTCCAAAAAAATGCAAGGAAAGCGGTCTCTGAGACGAAAGGGGGTGCTTTCTCGGAAATAAGGACAAACCATGTCGGAAACCCTGGGAAAGCCTAATCAGGCCAATCAGGCCCGGTCCGAGAGGCGAAGCTGATCAGACGCGATCTAGAACCCCAATTTTGATGATTAGGCAACTTGTTTAATAATCAGGCGGGGTTTATTTATTGTCAACGTGGGGACTCGAACCAAAAGCATGACGACTACAACTAATGTAGTGTAGTCGACACCATTACTAACGATCAAAGCCACTAAGCCAAAGGGCTGACGGTTTTTCTAATCCAACTCCACGCTATGACAGCCGTTTAGCTGCCAGCCACTTGATCAGGCCGGCTGTTCCCATGATTATGCCTGATCAGGCTTCCTCGTGTGTGATCAGCTAACGGTCTGATCGGGCTTTCCCAGGGTTTCCGACACAGAGTCCATCCCCCGAGGTGCCTTCGAACCTTGAAGACAATATCTAGTCGAAATATTATGACCACTACTTCCCTCGAACGTCAACAGTTTCGGATGATCAAGTGGAGTGGGGAAGGAGGAATAATCCCCGAGACTGTCAGAGCGTTCGAGGGCTCCGACGCTAGTCTATTTACGGATGCACGAAGACTTCGAACTCAGTTCGTGTAGCTGATGGCTCCGAATTCTTCAGGCAGCCGACGACACACGGTGACAGCTATGAGGCCGACACCGTCTTGGCGTAGCATCTCTGGCCCGGTGCACCAGCTCCTTGTTCTCGCAACCGTGGCGATTCTGCCTTACACGTTACATGACCAAGGAAAATGCAGTCATCGATCCAGTATATTGCGCTGGAACAAGGACCCTGGTACATATGCATAGAGTGGGATGTGACTCGGCAGGTTATCATTCACACAATAAGGGGCAAGTGTGGCATTCGGGATGTTCTCTGGGGATCAGAATTGATATCGAATCGAGTTGTTGAAAGGCAGTACGGCGACACTGTGTCCTAAACTCAGGCATTTCCTCCTTATTCCTAGGCCGTCGAGGGCTCATGTGGAGTGGGCATTTAATAGCAGCCTCATGACATCTTATCGGACGCCGTGTAGCACTAGGTGAATGCATAAGAGTAACAGGACAAATTCTCCAATCAATTGAATATCCTATTATTTCGCAAGACAAAAAGAGTTTCACTCTTTCGAGCAAAGGAACAACACAGAGCGGTGCTCCATGACATTCCCGCTCTACGTAGCCTCGGAGGACGAAACCGGTCCGTGCCCAATGTCCGACGCTGATCCGGTCGGAGTGCGTAATGGGTTCTCCGACACCCCGGCTTGCTTCTAGTGTTCCTGAGCAAATGGTTGGCAGTTCATCGAAAGGCCAGAGGAGAGCTACAGGATATTTGATTTTGCTTAGACGAACGGCCGAGGGAAGTGACACAGGGAAGGGATTACAATTTAAAGGGTGATCTTCCAGAAGTCCATTTTTGACCCCGGCCTCGGAATATGAGACTGCATCTTTAACAAAGCATCCGCTAGTTCCAGGATAAGGTGAATCATTCACCAGAAGGAGATATATGCCTCTTGATTTCCATCTAATTCAAACCTGAGCTTCGAGCGCAAGGCCCTAATATTCAGCACCCGCGTGCTCCACAGCGGCTGGTGGAGTGGGTTAAGGAAAACGCTCTATGGCGCCCTGGGCGTAAGTCTCGTAGTCCCGAATCGCGTGGTCTCAAGTAACTTCCATTATCAGAACCCGTCTCGGGAGAAACTCTCTACGTTAGGCTCCTGCTTCCTCACCCGCAGCACGATGTACGACGCAGCCTTGGGGAATAAAGTCCCCCAGGTTCACGCTGAACCTGCCATCATTTTTCCAATGGATGGGATTCCTTCTCTCGGCTTGGGTGACATACCTGTGCGTATTTTATCCCCTGACGTGCGATGTAACGCACTTTCCAGTTGGAAGGGAAGAAGGAGATGTGCTTGTTCTGCATGACCAGCGGTGGAAAGGTGTCGATGTAGGGATCGTCTCTCCGATCTTAATCCACCTTGCATATGTATCAGTTCATCATTATATCTCATGAGACATAACCTAGCAGACGTGGAGGATGAGCAGGAGCGTTATTATGAATGCGATGGGAAGGACGGTGATGTGGATTGGGAGGGTCCTCAATCGATCCAACATTTTTCCGACTCGCGTCCTAAGACTTTGGCTCGAGGGGAAAAATACACAGTTCCACTCGGGGTGCGAATGAATTCCTCGAAGGTTGCGAAATAATCTCTTCTGCATCCATAGGATGGCTGGTAAATCAAGTGTCTTGAACCAGAGAGATTGGACGGTCACTGCTTTGTCCGGGGGTTGACGTTAAAACGTTAAACCTTGATTTGTCACCCTGGAGTACAATGTGTAATACGGGCTACAAATGATGCCTTTGTAAATTGACACGTCGTTTGCCTTCGTAAGTCTCCATGCTGTGTAAAATTTTAGTGAGTGCACCACTTGATGGCCTAGAGGAAAAGAAACACGAGGAAGGAATCTGTAATGGACCTGAGGCATCCCCAACAGCTGTGCGAATTATCACAACTATTCTTCCCCTGCCACCCCCAGGCGATTGCACCTCGGCAGGCGATAAGTAACCGGCGTCACGCGTTGTTCGCGTCCTTCTTCTATTAGAAGACTCTCGTCTTGTTCTCTCCCAGTCGTGTTGTTTTGGCAGGTATGTCAATATGCCAGTGACGCGCAAAATTACACTAGTAGTTCTGCGTTCTGCTGAAGATGAGAATATTATTTAACACCATTCCAGTAAATTCCGAAAAAGGATCAGCGACGATCAGTCCCTTTCAAACAATTCCCTTGCCTGGCATTTTACATGTCGGGTAAGAAACCACTCCGGTTCGGAAGTGGGCCTAGGCACAGGATTCCCGGGCGTGGGAGTGCTCCACGGTGAATGGATGCGCTAAATGTAATGTTCCTGAAAGAGGATTTAGATACGTTAGTTGAAAGTGATGAATAATTGGGAGGTAGAATTGACATTGAGGCACGAGAAAACAAGGCCGCAGGGGGGCAAAGTGAAAATACTGAGAGAAGTACGGTGTTCCTAAACCGCAAGCCTGCCCCTTCCGTCTCAGCCCCACTCAACCCTTGATGAAGGGGGGTCCAAAGGGTCAGGTGATCCTTCGGGCCGGCCTTGCCCACAACGCGCACCTTGACGCTCGACATCGCCGACGTCGTGTACAAGGGTAATGGAGCACTAAAACTTGTTTTCCGTAATTAAAAGCGCTAAGTGGTGAAAAAAATTGTGAGCGGTTCAATAAATGAAGTAACAGCCTCCCGAGAAGTGGCCAAACTGCACATAAGAGGCGAAAATCTCAGATAAGAGCTTCAAGGTAGCAAGCACAAAACGGCAAATGTGTCAGAGATAGACCCGTCCGAAAAGTAGGCACAAAATACTACTGAGATAAGGAACAAAATTCATTATGAAAGAATAGCGTGCAGTCGTCATTCATTACGGTCTATTGACAAGTGTAAGATGTTGAAGAGGAAGCCGCTTGGGAAAGCCAAACTCTCATGTCCAGGAGATTCCACGCAAGATTTTAGTGCTTGCTAAGAGAAGAGTATGAGCATTATCCATACCTATTGAGATAGGTTTCGATAAAGCATGTTCCCTGATAAACAGTGGACTACGTCCAGAGTCTATCAAGAATTGACATAATGGAGCCCCTAAAGGTGTACCATGGAATTGTGCGCCTCAATGCTATTTTAAAGCAAAGATCTGCCATTCCCTGAGAGCAGGAAAATTTGTTTCAGATCGATATTTTTCTTTGGGAAGGACAGAGACTCGTTGTTATATCTCGCTTTAGTCCGAATAGGCGCCCATCAGAGCATGAAGCTTTGAAGTGCCACAACTGCACAGAGTCGTCTCAGGCTCCCATCTAGGAAGATTGCTAATTATTAAATTTGCCGAATACATGTAAATTGACACAACCTCTACGGCTAGCATCCAGTACATGGTATTTTGTCCTTCATGAGAAGATAGCATCACAGTCCTCCTCTCCTTGCTTGATATTCCCTGTCCCTCGTTCCTGATAATTTCCTGCGCATTAACTCCCTCAGTCTGGTCCAGCAAGACATTGTCTGGCACATGATCTTTTCTATATAGCATGAAAGCTTTTCAACAGGAACAACACACTTGTCAGTTAGAGAAATTTTCATTTTCACCCTCTTGTGCCTTGTCCGCTTCGCTCGCTTCTCGGTCTTGTCTCTTGTCTCTCATACCTGCTCCGGCTCTTGTTGAAAGGCATCATTGACCTGTCATCCGAATTTATCCGTCGCCAGTTCATCCGCTGGCATTGTCCTTTGCCCTTGTTCAGCACCCACATTATTTCACCCTTTGCTACACATTTCACACTATCACCCATCGCCTTCATATTATACACGAGGTCTTATTATATAGCCGCACAAATTGAGGTAAAAGATGTTTTCTCCTTAACGTACCCAAAATGTGTCTAAGATACCAATACGGTGTGTATAGCAGGACAAGGGCAGGTCTATCTGGTTCAAATACTCATTAATGCATCCTCAGGCCTACGGAACAGCTCATTTTCACATGGAGTACAGTGTATAGCATGTATTATAGCATTTTAACTACCGAAAGTAAGCTCTAGTGCCCCATTACCCTTGTACACGACGTCGGCGATGTCGAGCGTCAAGGTGCGCGTTGTGGGCAAGGCCGGCCCGAAGGATCACCTGACCCTTTGGACCCCCCTTCATCAAGGGTTGAGTGGGGCTGAGACGGAAGGGGCAGGCTTGCGGTTTAGGAACACCGTAGAGAAGTTTGACGTTTAGACGTCTATGTATTATCGAAGTCATTATTGAATCGCACTGTAATCTATGACATGTGCTCGACCCGGTCCAAACAAGGCGCATCACTAAACCCGATGTTTGAAGTGTGATGTGTCCCTGGGTCATCTATAGTGAACGAGAGTTGCCACCCAAGTTCATGTAAACTTTCAATCGCTAGGGCTGGGCAGTGGCCGAAGTACTCTCAGAGGGAATTTCCACACTATGCCAGCCTCTCAAGCTTCAAGGTCCAAGCTTTAACCATAGGCCCAGCTGGTGGCTCGCGGAAGCCTCTCAGATGGAAGACGATCAAACAAGGTCCCGGAATGTACGGTGCTCGAGACTTTCGCGTGATAGTGCGGGTTTTGGGAGGTTTTGGGTTGCATTTGTGGCGTATTCCCACTGTCTGTCAATGAGATTTACATCTACTTATCTTTGAGTCCTCGTGGATTCCCCGTGGCAATCCTCGCTCGCGCATCGTCTTCCGTCTCCGGAAGTGTCATGCAACCCAACCGGTTCTCAGTAAGCGATAACTTCGGGCAATGGGAGAGCAGGTAGGTAAATTACCTACGCAGTCCTGAGGTGAGTTTCTATTGGCTGAGATTCCTGGAATATCATCGGAACCTCGCAAACGCCGTGGGAGGCACCGAATAGGCCGCAATACCTCGAGCGTAGAAGTCTAGGTCTGTTCACGAGCTTGAAAGCCCGTACAGACAGGCTTCAAGGTCAACCCAGCCGAATAGCCATGCAGAGGTAAATTGGGATTTAACCTCGTTCCCGATTTTTTATCGAGCACATCTGGATGCCGAGGGCCTTACCGGGTCTAGACCCCTCCCTCCCGCCACTCCACGTGGCGATAGATCGACCTGAATTTGGGCGCTTATTCGAGATTCATCAGTGGGGCCATCGATGGGAGAGAGAACGTTCGCTATTGCTGAACATACGAAAGGAAAGGAGGAGCTAAGCGTTCGCGACGGAAGGCTATAAGGAGCATCAGCAAATCCTGATCATGCTACGCCAGGTTACGTAGCACTCTGTACCGCTGTAGCACCGTAGTGTACATCCTTTAATTCCTAGCACCCCGATCATGTTACGTACCATGCCCTGGATGCTACAGAATGCTATGGAGCATTCTGTACCTTCATATGGCCAGTCTGTAGTCTCGCCATATCACTCCGTAGCACTTAATACAAAAACTATATGGGATACTTTTTCGGTGCTTTAAAGAAATAATGGTCGGTCTGTTTTATTATATTTCCGATATGATAAATGTATGAATATTCTCGAGTATCTATTACACTAGAAAGGTAATATGAACTGGACATGTATAACCTACTTATCTGCTGTCTAGAAGTCATGCTACTGTGCAAACCTGGCCAACACCTGACACCCTCCGCCAGATCTGTGCCTATCGCGAGTCTAGAGACCGAACTGTAAGTCTGAGCAACCAAGCTGATACTGAAGGTAACATACATGAGTTCCTTATCCCTCTTCGCACCTGGTATTTGAAAACTTCGTGCTGCCGAAGCTAACAGCGCCCGCCCCCGCAGTCGGAGGGGTACAACAACAGCCGTCAGATAAACGGATCTCACATTATGACCCCGGTGTCACTGATTGACGCCCGTCACGGTGCGTACAGCCACGGCGATGGCCCATGGGTGGGAGAGGATACGGATTTGATGCGGGCAGAGCACGGGGCAGTTGCTGAACGTGAACCGTAAATGAATGGAACAAAAAATATGAAGAAAGGTTACGCACATTTACTGTACCCAGGGGCCATCGCCAACTTATATAACTAACGTCATGACAGCACTATTGTCTCGTGAGGACCAACCGGATGAATAAGCTCAACCATTGACACGGAGCGGTGGTGGGATGACGACTTTGAACCACGTTGGTAGGTATGAGAGAGGCCGAGAGCAGATGGGGGAAGATGGGTGTTCGAGTCGAAGAGGTTGGATGCAGCGTTCCGAGGCTGAAATACCTTCCTGGGAAGTTCAACATAAACATAAGCGTGATCAGTTTAGGGGAGGTCTTGAGGACTTATGAAACCGAGCAAATACCAAGGTGAAGGAACCTCGAGGAAGTGCCGGGATGACAAATGGGCGCATTTGCTACAGGGTACTACGGAGCATGGAGCACCCGCTACACATCACACCGTGGCATCCTGTCATGGGTGGATAGAAATCCAGCGCTATAGGCTGCTATAAGTTTTAATATAAATAGTACACTGACCAGGGCTTATGGTACACTATGCTATGACCGACAAACAGGTTTTGCTGATGGACGCACGTACCCAGGGAAATGTTTGCCTTTGAGAAGAACTTCGATGAAATTCTGCGAAATGGCTAATACCCAAATCACGATGTCAGCGAGCATTCAGGGCTATTATGCAGGGGAGAGCCACTATAGAACGTACGATAACTATGCACTACCGACCTGGAATAGCACGCTGATCAGTCGTCAGGCTCAAGGCCAGCGAAGACTAGAGTGAAACCACAAGTATACAAGCCGTTGATTGGCCATCCGCTAGGATCCTCAAAGGCAAGATGGAA